>LR138483.1:23673-40594 GCA_900659605.1 Tisbe holothuriae | reverse complement strand
CATATAGATTGAAGCAATCAATTTTAGACAGCAGAATCAATCATCGACAGTCAGCGTGAAACTGGCGCTGATATTAGTATGGCCTTTGAGGACTGTACCCCCTACCCCTGTGATTATAATTATGCGAAAAGCTCATTGGGACTAACGCACCGGTGGTTGGATCGGTGCTTTGAGCGGTTCAATGGTACCGTAGCACTATACGGATATGAACAAACACTCGCTCCAATAGCACAGGGTAGCACATACAAGGATTTACGTGAAGCATCCTGTCATTATATCGCATCGAAGGGCGCTATGATAAATGCAATTGGTGGATTGTCTGTAGGTGAGCCACATGATGAAATGTATGCTATGACCGATGTGTGTACTTCCATTTTACCAAAAGATAAAGCACGCTATTTGATGGGCGTTGGTCTGCCCGAAAACATTCTTGAGTGTATTGCGCTGGGGATAGATATGTTTGACTGTGTTCTACCAAGTCGCACTGCCCGTCATGGTATACTCTATACCTCTGAAGGCGTTATAAATATCAAAAATGCAAAATGGAAGGAGGACTTCAGTCCAATTGATGCCATATCAGGACCTGAGTCATCCAAACAATATTCAAGAGCCTATTTACGTCATCTATTTCAGGTAAAGGAACTTCTTGCTGCGCAGTTGGCCACACTTCAGAATTTGAGGTTTTATTTATGGCTTGTTGAAAATGCCAGAGAAAAAATTCTCGACGGTAGTTTTAGCAGCTGGAAGGATTCGGTTTTACCTAAGATTACGCAGCGTCTGTAAAGGGATGTATTAAATAGATATCTATATAATCAAGCAATACCTGGGAAGTTTCTTCTTTACGATGCTATTGATTACAATGATGGCGGTTGTTATTGATTTCAGTGAAAAAATCGGGAAGTTTTTTGTGCTTTCGCCCGGAATATGTGCATCGATTAGTCTTATTTCGTGCATATAAGACTGCTGCTGCTGTAGCCGCGCTCCACTCTGTAGAAGACCGCCGTGACCACTCTTCCAACACTTTTTGCGACTTCTCTCTCTCTCTCTCTCTCTCTCTCTCCGAAGGGAAGAATATAATAACGTCGGCGACGACACTAAATTGACCCCTTGAAAAATACCTGTATGTGTGGAACTGACACAGGGAAAGGCAAGGAATTTGGAATGAACATGAAAGGAAAACTTTGCATATTGAGCCAATATTATCATGCCTACATTTACTTCCTGCATTAATAAACATATTATAATCGTAAAAGTTAACTTCTCTTGCTTACCTCTGGCCACCTCCTTGCCGTTTTACCCGCAACCCAGGCAATCAATATTGAAGAAGAGACCAAACTTGGAAAAAAGGAAAGCCCTTCTTTTTTACACGCTGACTTGAGCGATTGTGATAAATGATATCAGAGTTGTTCTAAAATTACAGGGAGCTTGGAATAAAGAAGGGAAAGCCGGTCAAGAGATTATTGGCTAGCTTGCTCAATCACGAAAAATTTCGGCACACAATGTTAAATATGCATGAGGAAGAGTTGTGTGTTCAAACAAAGACTAATACGACTAAACCGCAGCATGGGCCAAATTATACCAGCAGCAAATCTCATATACCATACACACATACTAATGACATGCTATTATTAGTCTTTTGTGGTACTTAGCCTTAAATTACATGCTCCTCCATGTCGGCCTTGTTCCAATGTAAATAAATGGCTTCATGCCGAGTATATTTGTGTGGCGCGGCGGTGAAGACGATGATGATACATGCACAACAAGGGTTTGATTTCTACGGATATCGCGTGTTGGAGGATAAAAATGTGTCGCCGTGAGAGGCATCAACGGAAAACGGACATTAAAGAATCGAAACAAATTTGTCTTCTTCTTTGGAGCTCGTAATTGATTTAGAGCTTAGTCTATTTAGTTGCCTCATGTTGGTTAAATTCCAATTTTAATGTTGATATTTTTTGCTCTCCTTGCATTTGGTGGCGCTTAAGCAAGAGAAAGAAAACAAATGCAGAGCTTGAGAGGTAGATACGAAACCTAGACTAGATATGTATAATCTAAGCATACACTGGAACTGTATGTGACTCCTAAAGGAAGCTCTTATATGTACTCCATAACATTATAATAGATCACATTGGTTTAATTACCACATTTAATAACACATAATAGCAACCCTTAATTCCCGCGAAATCCTCTGTAAAAGATTCGTGTTATTTTTTCGACACACGTCAAGAAGGAGAAACTTTTTTTACACTTGAAGCACAAATAACAACTTATTTTTTCTCCTCCTTCTCCGCAGTGTCATTCATGTAACATTAGCTGCTGATATTATATTGACAAGAAATGTTATACCACCGGAGAAAATAGGACATGTTTTAATGAGCTTTCGCTCTCTATAAGTGGATTATATTTTCTCTAATTAAAATGGCAAAAAGCAAACGTCAGAGGCTCCGATGGTATAAAACCGCGGCAGATATATATTCATACACCTGGCGGCGCCTAATTACAAAACAGTTGCCCTCATCAACGCATATGTCCACGTTTTTAATCATCGTTTTATATACTTGACTGCATACCATATGGTTCGGCATGGTTATTGTTTATTCCTCCGCTTGATAGCCAGATTCAAATCAGAGCTCCCCTGAGACTTCTTTCGTGAAATTAACCGTTTCCTATTTCTATTTATTTTGCAGGTACGTTGACAATAGCTCTAAATAGGACGACGACTGGACTTGAGACTATATCATGAGCTCGAGGGTAACAATAAACTCTGTCAATAAAGTTGAATAAACCTATTTTAATGAGTTAACAGTACTTAATGTATATTAAAGTGGTGATAGCCTAGTTAATGCTAAAAGTAGCCCTTTTTAAAACAGAAATACTGAACGAAAAACTCCGTAAAATATATATTTCCCCGATCTTTCCACGTACTCGAACTACCTTCTCTCCTCTCTCCGACCGGGCTTTCCCCCGTCGAAAAGCCCTTTCTCTCCTCCACACATACCATGTGTATGTGCGAGCGACGGAGGGACAAAAACGCTGTTCCCGTGTACGTGCGGACCCGTCTCCTCTTTCTCCTTCTTCCATGCATGTGTGGCCTACATGTGTGTAAGGAAAGGGATCGTTTTTCAGCATGGAAAACGGAAACATTTAAAGGGACACATGTAGGAGACAGTAGCTCAAAGACTACCTTTACCATTTGCATTAGGTGAAAGCCTTGTAAAGACAATGAGTCTGGTTAAATATTAACATATTAAAGGGGCAACCTGTTCATAAACAGTCGATGTTAGAACAAATTGGCAACAAATACCCTCTCCATTGTTTTAATGCGATAACGAGTGGTGATCGTTGCTTTTTTATAAGTCCGCAACTGCTGCTGCTGCCACTTGAAAGCCGCGCGCCCGAATTTATAATAAGGCGAAGAGAAGAAGAAGAGTTTACTGATGACGGCAGATACCGAGGGAGCAAAGGGCAGAAGAGAAAGCAAGCTGATGAATATTCGACTAACATTGATAATGGAGCAATATTAATGTTATTATACTGCAATGTTTTACCTACATTATTCATTTCAACAATCAGTATTTCAATGACATAAGCTTTCTAACAGCTGCCATTTCATTCTACACTCTGTTCCTTTCTGCCACCACAGCAGCGGGGTTGCTTCTTCTTCTTCTTGTCCGTCGTCGTCCGGAGGAGAAGGCGGAAAATGAGTTATATACGCGCGAAAGTCATTGGAAGGAAAGAAGAAGAAAGTCTCAGCTCTCTGGAATTGTAATCAGAGGAAGAAGCCCCTTCTTCTCCTCCTCCTTTTTAACGGACACACATTCGGCGACCGTATTCGGGACTGGGAACAACACGTGCATATTAAACAGTGTTATACGTCAGTGATTAGCAGTGATCTTTCCAACTTTTTGGACTTACATAGCAGGTAATGATATCATTATGTGTCCTTATGCTCCTCTCAGATATTCTCTCGTAAATCACGAAACTGCTGACTGAGGCAGAAAACGGGTTCTTTTCCTTCCAATCAACATGTTAATAAAGAAGTCTTTTTTGCCGTCCCTTATCCCATTCTGAGCATTATAAGCCAAGAAAGGACCTTTCTTTCAACGGTGATTGAGTTTCAGCAGTGCGTTAAATTAGTAATTCTGCCCAGAAGGGCTTTTAAATGGCCTACAAAGGGTTTCTGGATATGAGGTCATATATTATCACACCGAGAAGAGTCCCATCTGGAATATAAAAGTTTATTAATTGAACAATGGATATCGATGATGAAAAGATATCTTTTCTCATAATAATCAATCTTTGACATATTAAATCAAATTCACGAAAATCCATTAGTTATTTTTCTCCTCGTGTATAAAAAGAATTTTGGCACCTCGATTGAGAGACAAAAAAGTTTTTGGGTCCCTTGCCGGAAAGAAGAGGAGGAGAAAAAGTTTCATTCTGGGTGAAAAATAGACTTGGAACGAGAGCCATATGGAAGAAGAGAGAGAATTTGTTTGATAAGCACATTACAATGACAATAAAGATAAATGAAGGGATATTTCGAGGCAAAACCATGCTTAAGAGCAAAAGGCCCAAACAGCAAAGTTAATACTATTTATACACCTAAACCCCCATATTCATCTTTGCATAAATCATACAGTGATATTCTTTTTCAAGGTTACATGTGTGTACTGGAACTAGCTATAATAGCTCAAACATCTTTCTGTTTATTGTATTAACCTAAAGGGTGATATATAGCCACCCAAATCATATCTCCGCATATATTCTTCATTTTTTCAACGCCGTGTGTGCGATTAAAAATGGAATAGAAAGCTTTTTCATCTCTCTCCACATTCAGAGAATGAAAAATCCCCTTCTAACGCCATTTCTTTCTTTCTCTTCCCCTATCAGTATTTAAATGAGGTAAAATTAATGCACGCGCGAGAGAAAGCTGAAAATGCTCTTTTGGAGGAGAAGAAATATTGGCAAGGAGTGCAAAGTAAAAAAATATGTGTTTTTCATCTGCATATTCAATTCAATATAGAGCAATAAGTACATTAATGAGTCCGTTTACTCTATACTTGACTTTGCTCACGACTCCCTACATGCATATGTACATATTCCCTCTTTGGAGAGAGCCAAAAACCGGGAATTTTTCAAACCCAAGATGATGCTGCGAGCTACGATTTTATATTTTTAAAGGGGGAAATGACGACGACGACGCTGTATGTGAATCACGGAGAACTTGCTCGTAAACTCTGCACGAGGATTCATTAGGACAAAGAATTGAACTATTTACAAGCATTATATACTATTTTACATAATAGATAGTTTACCTAAACGTTGCACAGCAGCATCATATATGACTATTATATGAGCAGTTTAAACCCCTATATGGCTTGATTAACAACTAATGAGTCCTAGTTCTCTGTGACATTGTCGCTCGGTCCCCTTCTACCACCAAAACTCATGTGGGCTGCTTCCAGTCTGGCTTTTTGATGCTTTTTTGCATATATCGCGCTATATAGCTGCTGCTTCCTCCACGCATAAAGACCCCTTTTTAATTCTTCTTCTGAAGACATTTTGTGATGGCTCAGCTTCCCAATGATATGTAGCATTTCAGAATCGTTATTATGATGTTACTGCCGGAGGCGGGAACAGAAATGAAGAAGGCAGCAAAAGTTGGAGAGTTCGTACATTTTGCATGCGCAAAATATATTAAAGCCTTTAAAGGAGAGATGTGCTCACAGTGGTCTTAGAGACAAACAATGATTAATGACAGTCACACATGTTTGTTGCACAGTGGTTCAAGATTAATTACAGCTCCATATGTGTTGTCTACTCCAACTGTGACACATCAACTAGAAAGCCGTTTGCTAATCCCACATTTCCTTTGTGTGTTTCCTCCATTTTTGTTTTTAAAACCCTTTTCTTCTTCTTCTTCTTCTTCTCCGGTTCGATGCTCATCAGCATTTTTTATAGTTTCCCCTTTTGCGTCGAGTCTTCGTCTTCGTCGTCGTCGTGTGCATGGGTGAAAGAAGAAGAAGAAGTAGCAACGGAGTATGGGGAGGTTGTAGCACAGTGGTTAGGATTTAAAAGCTGAGAGAAGAGGTTCACAACCCATAAGCGTGTATTCCAACCCAGTTTTACTTTTGCTGAAAAGTTTTATTTAACATGTGTTGTATCGTCTCTCAGTCCCCCGTTTCAACAATAAAAGTCTCTTCTGGCAAGAAAGCCCTTAAAACTCAGAGAGAGAGATGGAAATAAATGAATGCATACTGATTGAGAAAAGAGAAATGAAGAAGGAAGATGTGAAAGCCATACATGGGGACGGGGGGAATGAAAAAGCGCGGGAAATTCAAAATGAGCCTCGGGGGCAGACCATGGGCGAGATTTTTTAAGACACACGCTGCTATGTTGAGAGAAGGGAGAGGAAGAAATGTTTGCATATTCAAAAAAGGGATTTTCAACGTCTCTCCCTGTAATAAAAATGTAGAATAATAATACACGGGTGTGTTGGTAGCAGGGGGAGGACTGTTCATAATTCTGTATCTTACACATTAAGAAAAAGTTAAGACGTTCCGATGAAACTGATCACCTTACCTGACGGATGCTAAAAGCATTTTCTAACTTTTTATCGAGGAAAATGGCGGAGATAAAGTCCACATTTTTCTCGAAAAACGACCGGAAACGTAACATTGATTTACATGAAATTGACTTTTTCCCCCTAACGAATGCCCATTCTTATACATTCTGACAGACAGACACAATCATGTTTTAAAGGCTTACGACGCTACAAACGTCGTGACAGGCGACACATTAAGAGAGACAACCCGAAAATGAGAAATTTCTCCTTCTTTTCCAATCCTATTCTTGCATAAATTACCGAGTAAGCAGCAAGGAATGGAAGAAGCCATTGAACTATGTAATCAACTGATATATAGAACGGAAACGAAATATTGAAATTTATAGCTAAATGAAAACCAAAATGAAAATACATCTTAATCACTCTCTTAAAACTGCTTCTTCTTCCGTCCTGCTTTCTAAAACGTCATTGTAGCGACGTGTGTGAGCAAGAAAGATCTTCTTTCCTTCTTGATGATGATGATGAAAATTTACATATTATTCAGATGGAGGAGAAGAAATGAAGAAAAGCTTTAAATGTCCAATGCGAGCAAGCGTGAGTGCGGCATTGCGAAAAGGAGAGAGAGAAGAATATGCATGAATTATAATGTGTAGAAGACGAACAGTCAGTGTTTAAGACAGCTCACACAGTGGGTTCAAAACTCACTGCTACACAATGAACTCTTCCTCTGCTCTAATTATAATATATCCAAGCATCTACCACTGTGTGCAAAAGCTCCAACTATATGCACAAGAAAGAGACTTTAAGAGGAGGAAGAAGAAAATGTCATTAGCATATGGAATTGAGAATTGAGTTTCGGGTTGGTATATATTCCCTACTGCTGGTGACACAATAATATCACCAAGAACAACAACAAAGTTATTATTTGTTTGTGTATTTTAAAGGTATCGGCATGCAATTGTAGGATAGATCTTCGCAAACTTTGAGTGTCATAGGCAGAGTTTAAAATGTTGCAAAATATTTCACTCGACACTTTGACGGATCAGCTTTTATACATTTTCCATTTAGAAAGCACATACAAAAAAGAGTTTAACATGACATATATTTTTGCAAAAAGTTGCTCTTGTTGTCGGCTCAACTTGTCGAAAATCTTGTGAACTTTTCAACGATTTTTCATAAAGTGTCGGCATGCGAAAATCACGGTTGTTTATAAACTACCATGCATGCATAGTAAGCAACAATGCAAATATGTTGGCACACCTTTTAATGGACCATACACGGGAAGAAGAAGGGTTAATGGGTGCTTAGCATAGAATTGAACTCCACTTAGAACAGAATCATTAATTCACATTTGCAAAATCCATTATTGATTTTGTTGGCCAGCATATGGAAAATACTTTATTGCAAATCAATAGAAATCATAATTCTCTTCTGTCCAGTTCAATTTACCTCTGTGGTCTAGTCAAAGCATTTAACCTCCCTTTTCCCAGCAGCTACACACTGGCAGGTGAGAGAGCCTTTAAGAACCGTGGGCTATGTGTAGTAGTTGCAGCAGTTATCTGATTGAACCTCCTGCACCCACACATGAACACACATATTACATTTTGCTATTATTACCACAAGTACAAAACCACAGTGTACACAACCTGATTGTCTGGCGGCATGAGAGGGGGGCGAAATGGAAATGGAAACTAAGTAATACTAATCATTTAGTGTCACATGATAGGAGACACTCAAGAAGCTCAGCTCTGATTATACCATTAATATCATGACGTATTGTTGTGCTAGTGGGACATGTAGCGAGGGTGGGAATTCCCATGTCATATTAATGTGGTGTGAGTTGACTCTAAAGCACTCATTTACAGCCTCTTAAGAGGAAACGTGAACCTCACCTTGAGTGCTTTCTTAAAAAGCAAATATGACTTTTTGCTCTTGAAAATGTGTGTATACCACATTGAAACTAGTTTTATTCAAAGGTACATCCCATTATAAACTACTATATCAAGTCTAAGCAGATCTTTTCTTTACCACAACTAATGTGGTCCAAATTCCTAAGGAAGGGGCCAGTGACACATCTTACTGAGGCTTATAATTTATCTCTTGCCATGCCTACCATATGAGAATATTCTTGGAGGGTCCAATGACATGTCCCTTCTCCTTCTCCTCCTCCTTCCTCGTTGTATCGGGGACTACGAGAGAATTCTATCGTAGTCTACGGTTGTATGTATATGTACATTGTATACACACACATTGCGGCTGATGGCTCTATGTGTAGGATATGCACGTGTAGGTCGTCGTCATAGAGTCCCAACCAGGGAGAGAGTATGTTGATCTATGTGAACAGGTCACGATACGACGACGAGTTTAGTCGATGCAATGGTGACATAAGGACGTGAAATATGGTGATAACACTGTTTAAAAAGTGTATGCATGTCCTTATGGAGGAGGAGGTAATAATGTTAATAGAAGGAGGTTTGCGGAATGAGAAAGTGCATTCGTATGACACATTCTATACGAATACATTTTGCATGCAAATAATGAAACCAGGGGAAATAAAATGCACCCCTATTATTGCGTTTCTGGCACTGCTACCACCGGAGTGGTGTATATGTGGTTATCTTTGTGTCATTTTCTTGGATCCCTGCTGCGCGTTTTGTTTTCGAATGCATCGTGTGTAGAGGAGAGAGAGAGAGCACTCTATGCATATATTGGACCTTTTTTAACCCTATTCTGTGCACATGCCAGAAAAATGAATTAATTCTCTGCTTTCTCTCTTGCAACAATAAAATTGAGGTCACTTTTAATACATTTTGTTTTGACTACACCGCGACTTTTTATTACATTCTCAAACTTGTGAACGGATCATGATGAATCAAGACGAATCGGGCGCGAAATTCAAATATTTCATAACAACGAGGAGGATTAATTTGTCTTCGTTTCGATCATTTCTCGACCGACTTTTTATATATTTTGTTTTCCTACTTTCTGGGAAAATGGCGAAAGGAGAAGAAGAAGCGAAAATAAAGAGTTGAAGAAAATAAATGCCAAGGTCTGGAAAATAACAGAGGAAAAAACTGATTTTCATGACAGGTTTTTTCGGGGGGATAAAACCCGACTGGAAGCATTAGAATGCAGTGTCTGTAGCACTGTCGATTAAATCATCTCGTCGTACTAGCACCTCCTTTTTACCCAAAATAATATTGCCTTCCTTTGTTTTTCTAGCCTTAACACTTTCGCTGGACGCTCATTAATTTCCCCCTCTTTTTACTCTTTGCGGATTTCAAACAGGCAACGGGCGGAGAAGGAAAAGCGTTACAGACATACATGGTAACGGCAATTAGCATTGAATAATTAGGATATAGCTGAGGCATGTATGCGTGCAGAGCTGCTCTCATGCCCAGTTATATTTGTTTTGCATAGTAAAAATTTACAATGAATTCATGATATAGATACCGTGCATTCAATATCTTGGTAATGGTAACTATATTTAAAAAAAATGATAAGCTGGTATGCTTTCAATGAAACTCAGCCCTGTAATGTCATCCTTGTTTGAATGTCTCCCTGCTATAAAGTGGTGCATTATCACAATATCTCCCGAGACTAGTGTTGGTAATGGTAACTATTTTTGTGTGTTATGTCAGTCAAGACTACGACACGTCAAACTGAAGGAGCAGCAGAAGAAATGATTGGGTGTTGAGAAGAGGAAACTTTCCGAAAACACGAAAGTTGTTCATGGAACAAAAATATTTCTATTTCCTGTACGAAGTTATTATGACAATTCCAGATAGATATATTCCTGGACATAAACACTGGCACAGAGTTTTCAGAGAATATTAAGAAAGGAGGAGGAATGATAATAACATGCTTTTTATTACCGAGGAGACTAAGAAGTGTGTACAGGGTGGAGCTTTTATTACTTTATCATTTTCAATATGGACTTTTTCATATGTTCATATCATTAGCATATACTTTTAAGCTTTGAGTTTTTGTATATAATAGTATACCGTTTAAAGTGGCTCACCCTGTATCAAATGGTGTTATTATCATGCCCTCAATCTAGCATTTTGAGCAACACGCAATAACTCGACTGATACAATCATTGTTCTTTCTTCTTCATTATATATCTTCATATAATGGTAATCATACAATCATCCACTCTCTTATTTCAATTCCGGCTCCTTGAGGGGCGGACACAGGAATCTAAGGATTTAATTTCTTCCTTCTTCTTCCCCCAAAGATGCGCTTTTTTCCGCAATTGTCCTGGGGCCCGGTTGACAAAAAACGGTCTTCTTTCCAGGCCATTGTTAATGAAATCCCGATTCCGTTCGTTTAAAATGGAAATATTTCGTCTCGATTCGTTTTGTCCGGGGCGGCGGCAGGACAATTCGCGACTGAAGAAGGGAAAATTGCAAGAAATTCGACTGCTTTTTGTGCCCGTTTACTTTTTGCGGCCTCCTCCTTGCCTGGTAACTAGCCAGAAGGAATTTAAATACCAACACTGATTTGACATCAGAAATGAATGCGATAATTACGGAGGAAATGTGAGCTTTCTTTTTTGAGTCGTAAAGTATGGAATATTCACAAAGACTCCGAGTGTCTTGGAAAAAGTGCATCTTCCTTCTCGGAGGAGGCCTCCGAAGAGACTTTCTTGCTGGGAGGTCAGCCCTCCTCCTTGCCAATAAAGTCTCTTTTCTCTAATTGTATCACGTACTTAAGACAATATCTGCAATCATCAGATTAGTTGATCACCGAGAAAAGATTAGATTTCATTCTGCGTTGCGGCGAAAACTGCTTATTAGGCTGTTATTAGGTGTAGGTACACAGTGGATTCATGTAAGGTAGAATCATTAAAATAATTTAACACTTTGATGCACATTGGGTCAATATATGTACTGAAAAGAAAATTGAGGACCTAGTTATTAAGAAACCACTGTACCTGCCACATAGACTACTTTTACAGTTTTACTTACTTAAAAACAGCAACGTAGCTCGGCAAATGTTTTAATTATTTCTGCTTATGGGACAGTTTCACGTATCATCCTCTTGTGATTAAAGTCCGAGCTGCATCTTTGAATGCATTTGCAAATGCCAGGGAAGAAGAAGAAATAAAAGAATCCCGGACTCTTAAACGATTCGAACAAAACAACTGAAAAACCAGGGAAAGGAAGAAGAAAGAGAATTACTCGCGTTTTAATTCCCGGGCCTAAAAGTCTGGAAAAAGGAGGAGAAGGCCGATTTGCTCGCCCACTTTTTGCAAGACAGAGCTCGGTTTCTGAAGCAATTCAATCGCTTAAAACTGTCTCAATATCCCGATCACATGTTATAAAGAACTCCCACACACTCTTGTTAGCTCACGTATTCCATCCCAGCGGCTTTCTCCTTCTTCGCCCCTTCTGCGTTCGACAGCCGACGGAAAAAAGGAAATCGCAAAAACGTCCTCCGTCGCTCTTCTCTCGAGTTGCAAATCGGTGGGAAGAAGAAAATAAGGCAAAAACTCCTCCTGCTACTCACATTGTTACATGCCCACAGTTGTTAGTGAGTGTCGCGTATCATTGGTCAAGTGAAAGCAATAACTCAATTAAAGCAGAATCTTCCGAAAAAAGTACTTTTTAGTGGAACGTGAATAGCAATAACTCAAAGGTACTTTGCGCGTATTACACGTGGCAAATATACTAATATAAAATTACATTTCCAGATGTCTGCGTGAAGGGTTCCCTCCCCTGCCATGACGTCGACCGCCAACAGCACCACACCCGCCCCGCCGCCGCCGTCAGCCTCAGCACCGCCGCCCCCGACGGCCACACCAACACAACACCACGCCAACAGCGCAGCAATGATGCTGTCCAGCGCGCGCCCGCGGATTCACATCAGCCCGATGCCCGGCGGCGGCCCGGACGCGCACCCGTCCCAGGACCTGGCCAAGGTGCACTGGGCGGAGCACGGAAGCAGCTTCATGCTGTCCTTGGAGCATCTGTTGGACAATGAGCTGCTCGTGGACTGTACGCTCGTTTGTGAGGATGTCTCGCTTAAGGCACACAAGGTTGTGCTCTCAGCCATCAGGTAAGCTAAACAGACGAGACAATTAAAAGTTTTTCGATCTATAACGCCCTCCTTCCTCCCCGTTTAGCGCGTACTTCCAAAAGATCTTCATCGAGAACCCTTGCAAGCACCCCGTCATCGTGCTCAAGGACCTCCACGGCTACGAAGTCAGACTCCTGCTCGACTTCATCTACAAGGGAGAGGTCGCAATCCCTCACTCATACATGCGCCGCGTCGCAAAGGCCGCGGAGTCGCTGCAGGTGCGCGGACTCGCAGGAGACGCCCTCGCAGAGTTCGCCAGACGCATCAGGCAGCGCGAGGAGGAGACTGGCGGCAGAGTGATTGACGTCGATGCTGAGCCGCTGAGCAAGATGCCGCATATCAACACAAGCGCGAATGGTGGCAGCGGCAGCACGCACTCTAGCCAGTCCAGCCCAATGTCGCTGACGCACTCTGGCAGCCATGCTGGCGACTACCACCATGGCCACCATCATGCGCCCGCTGGCAGCACTGGCTCCGGTCCGAGGAGGAAGCAGGCGCGCCCACGTAGGCGTAGCGGTGACTCCATTGGCGCTGCCAGCTCGCTTGATCTGAGCAAGGCCGACTCTCCTGGAAGCTTCCGCAAGACCAGCCCTCCGCATCACACCGGTGGCCACGACGACGCAACCCCTGAGAACCTAAGCATGAAGAGACCAAGCACATCGCCTGCAATCAACCTGGTAAGTTGAACGAATCCAAGAATATTTCAAGCATCCTGTAACATTATGTATCGTATCAGGTCAAAACGGAACATCTACTTGAACGCGAAGCTGCCGACCCCAAGGACGCCTCCGCCACCTCCGCTCACAGCCCCAGCAGCCGCAGCACCGCCAGTCTTGGCTCCAAGCCGCGTCACTCGCCCTCATCCTCCTCAAACGGAAACGGAAACGGACCCGACGCATTCCTGCCCCTCGGCAACGGCGTGCACCTGTCTGAGCACGAGGCCAGGGTCGAGGCCATGCAGGTTAGGGTGAGCGACCAGAAACATCATATTGTGATCGTTAAAGGCGCTACAAAACACACAGAGCAAATCTTTTTATACTAACAATGGTGGCTCGATCTCAGTCATGTGGTACATATCATGGGTCAGCTGTAGGGTCAGGAGTGATCATTCTGACCCTGCGTTGAACGGGTCGCCGACTGAGAACGTTGCCTGTAATTTGGTGAAAGGGGTCTCAAATTGGTGTCGGTATAACACATAACACACACGCACTCTATACATTAAGTCTTCTTACATTAGATAACACATTAACTAACACTCTTATATTCTCCTTAGGCCTTGAACTACATGGCAGCCGGCGTCGGCATGCCCGGCTTCCCCCACCACCCACCGCATGGACACCCAGGTATGCCCGGTATGCCCCCGGGAGTCCCACCGCAGCACAGCCCAGTCGCACACCCACTCATGGCAGCGGCAGCAGTGGCCGCGGCAGCGCATGGATCCCATGCCGCTGCAGCCGCAGCTGCGGCGGCGGCAGCGCACCATCATCAGCAACAGCAGCAGACCCCTGGCCGTCCCACAAGCACACCCAGCACTCCGTATACAGGTAGGAAGTTTGTCATGTAGGCCACTGCAATACGACGACATAACTGCAAAAATGGTTTCTCTGCACTGAATTACAGTGCTGAAGAGCTGTTGCCTATAAAGCAGTTTCGTTTATGTCGTCTTGCCTAGTAGTTAACGAGTTGATATAAACCCCGGATCAGGTTACACAGTCCAAGCAATCATAATATTATTCCCCTTTTTGTATGAATAAAAACATTTTCTAGAATGATATACTGGAAATAACAACTGTGTTTACATCAATTATGTGAGCTGCTCTCTCAGGGGAGCACCGCGACCTCTCAACCCAAGTCTCACCTTCCTTTCATGAGAGCCCGACGTTTCTATTTTTTTTTATTCTTAATGATAATCAAAAACATACCCTTGCGTGCGGAGAAGAAACGGGAATAATAATAACAATTCCCTCTTCCTTTGGTTTCGTTAAAGATCACCTTAGGCGGGTTCCCCAGTGCTACTATAAATGAAGCCTTGATTACACGCATATTCCTTAAATGGTGTACAAAATCCAGCCGTTTAGGAGACATGCAAAGCAATGCTATTCTTATTCTTCTTCTCTTATCCCCTCCTCTTTATTTTTCTGCCATGAGCAAGTTTTTATTGTATATCACCACCACTCTGTGGCTCGTGCAAAAATGTCTTTATTTTTCTCTGGAGCTCTCATTAAGTCTCTTGAAAATCAACAACTCGACCAACTCCGCCTACCCACCCAGAAAAACATGGTATTTAAAAATATCATACTGTTTGTGTAAAGAGTTGATTTGCAACGTAAACAGCTATTAATGCAAAGTTTTCCCCTCCCCAAAACGGCTTTAAATATCACGCCCACTTCGTGGACTCATCATGAAAATGATCATAATAATCATAAAGCAAATGTAGATAGTTTTATTTCAAGTCAGCACGCAATATGGTCCAGGTACATAGATGAGCTATCTACCATAACCGGCCGTATTGGCGAATGCATGACAGAGACAGAGACAGCAAGGCCAGTGTATTACTCTATACTCTAAAAGGTTTCCAAAACATGCTCTGTATAGCATACAGTATTGTTTTAGAACAAGGCTAGAGACAGGTTTCTAAAGCATTTTGTTGGTATATATGTTTAATAAACCTGCTCTCAACATGCACGGCATTTCAAAGAAGCGACCACGCCGCCGTTTCTTTCTTTCTCCCTTTAACCTGTCATCAGATTCTTCTTCTTCTCCGTTTTTATGTTTGCAATATCATGTCTCTATACCGACATGGCCACATTGGAACCGACCACGGAGCTGCTCAGTCTACACTGGCAGGTCTATGTGTATGAAGCCCATACATTAGCCGCGCGGACAGCAGTAGCAGCAGAGCTGAGTGACATGTTTTAGCCCCTTTGCGTGATCTGCAATCTGATTTTTAAGCTTCTTTCTAGTCTTCGACTTTTTTCTTACTTTTACCAATACGAGTTCTTCTTCTTCTAGAAACATTATATTCAAACATGGCAAAAACATTGTCTTGTGAGGGAACACAAGGAACGGAAGGAGGAGAAGAAGAAGAAAAGGCCATAAAATCGCTTCTTCTTCTTCTTCTTTTTCCATGTCAATGGCTCATAAGAAGCTTTGTCTCTCGCTCTCTCTTTCTCCTCTTGTCTCATTCGACAGGAGAAGAGCTTGGGTTTTAATTAGCAAATATAAGGGAAGTTCACCTTTAGGGTCGCCAATTACTACCACCCTACATTGCATAAAACCGCCATGAAAGCTCTCTATTTAACCTTAAATTGGCAGCCCTGCATAACCTGCTTTCTCTCTCTCTCTGTACTCATTCATTTTACGACTCTGTTGTTTCTTCTTCTAAATCAAGACAATGTGCCAGCTCGTCGTACGTGTGATTGATCTCTCGACTGTGTAATCCGATCCAGGTTTTATTGCTCGCATTCCATTTGGGAAGAAGAGTCGAGGCAATAAAAGATAGCAAAGATATATCATGTGTATTTTCAGGAACTTTACTACTACTACTAATAAGCCTATATATGCACGTGTTAATACTAATCACTATCCTCCATGTTTTCACTCTCTGAAACCGTTTTGGGTGCTGTGGTATCACAAACACTACTTTCTCTCCCGGTGCTTTTTGTGAGATTTGATCAGAATGATACTGTTTTATTACAAAAGAGTTTTAGTGTGGCTTTCGATTTTATACATTACTACTACCATCATTTTCATAGCCTTCCTCTTTCCCTTCCACTGTCCTACACCTTTTTGCATGCTCTCTATACTCAATACACTGACTAACTATTTGCATGAACTGACACAATATAGACCTCTCTCTTAGACGCCTCTTCTGCATGCTTATACCATTATTATATATTATATAATGTACATTGACGTTAATTATTATGTTTTCAACGATATTTTACAATGACGACGACGTTTTATATATCTTTATTTCTCTTTATTTACTGTTTATTACTGTGGAGACAAGAAGAAAAAAGAATAATATACCCGACTTGATGACTAAAAATATGTTTTCTCCTCGGTCCCCCCTTTAATATACAAGAAGGAGAAAAGTATGATTTTATGACACCAGTAACAGGAGAAAAACAAAAATATTACCATAATCGTGGCTCTCTGTAGAAAAAAAGAAATTAAAGACAAACATTTCTCTGCTCTCTCTCTTTATGTCTCTTTCACATGATACACTCAAGCAAGTCAATGAGGTATGAAAATGGACGAAGGAAAAACAGA
>LR138483.1:0-23573 GCA_900659605.1 Tisbe holothuriae | reverse complement strand
TCTCCCTTTTTATTCTCATTTTTTATTTCATTTCCAAATGAGAGAGCATAGATGAGGGAAAGGGTCGTGTGCATATCCCGACAAATACTATAACATATTCTACTATACTGGTTACAGTACTTTATTAACGCAGTGATTACACAATGAAATCTTGTCCCAACTAGAGTAGACATTATATTTAGAGACCAAAGTCCTTGAGCCACGTTTAGTAGTACGTAATAATGGAAGATTAAACATAAATTAGTTTGGTCGGGTTCATCAATGCCACCAAACCCTGTGCTCATGTTTGGAAGTGTTCGCATCTTCTTCTTCAGAAATGAGCTTTCTCCTCTCCTTCATCCTTTTCCACATTTTTGGCTATGGCAGCAGATATAATATACGTAGATATAAAATAATGGCATAAAGTGTGGAATTATTTTTCTCCACCACCGCCACCAATGCTCTAAAATATGATGCAAAGGAATTTAATTCTAAAGCGGTAGGCTCATTTAGGGATGCCAAAGTGAAGTATAAAAGGTTGCTTTGTAGTATTACACATACGTTAATGATGCAAAATGGCAACCCTGATTATGCTCACCGCTGCTGCTGCTGGCATTATTATTTCCCCGTTCGCTAATCCCACAAAGATTTTCTTCTTTTTCTTGAAAATGTAAATTCGGATGAAAACTTTCATCTGTCCCTTTCTTCACTCGATGTCAACTGTTTACGGGATAAACAAATTATTTTCTTCTGGCCCTCCTTCGAATTTGAAGGTAAAATTTCCCACTTTTTGTTTTCACCACATTCACGGAATTAATTAGAACCCAAAAAGTTGTCTCTAAAAATATTATTTCGGGGAAAAGTTTTATTTCTGGGGCGGCGTTTTAGATTAAAATCTGTAGAGAAAGCTGGAATCATTGATCCCACAAATACACGTTCAATCAAGTAGAATATAGACATAAAAACTTTCGACCGAACATGCATTAAACCACAAAACAACTTCGATTCCTCTCTTCTCTTTTCCATTTCCGACGGGAACCAACAAAAGCGATCATACTTGTACAGGGTGTTTAATATGTATTGTACCAAAATACGACAAGAAAGTGCAAATATGCGCAGATATAGATGAAGAGTTACAGTCCTTGGAATTAAAAGTATTACATTCCACATTAACCACCCTGTATATGTATTATAGACTGATAATCGCGTGACATTCAGTGGTGTTCTTATGACTGTTCTAGAAACGTTAACCGGACACCAAGACCATCATATCAATCTAACGTGAATAACACACGCGACATTGATCCAATATGTGTGCCAAACAAGACAACGTTTCTGTGATGATGTATAATCTATATCTTGACCGTTTTTCCCCATGACACTTTCCGAGGAAAGGCCTTTTTCTGAGGAGGAGAAGACACGTATTGACCAATATATATAAGACCATTATCCTGTTGTTCTTGCTGCAGCCACTTCTTCTTCTTCTTCTTTCTTGCCCTGTCATGATATAAAACAACTTTTTCCTTCTGGATAAAAGTGTTGTAAAATTGCGCATTATGTATACGAACGAAGACCCTTTTTATCACTTCTCATGACTATATTGCGGCGATATGGAAAAAGTTTTCTTCTTGTGCTACTTTTATACATAAACATGTCTTACCTTTGATATACAACGACGACGACGACGGATATATTTTGCTGGTTTACACCATGACAAATACATTTTACTCGACGGCTTTTAGCTTCATTTCGATGTTTTTAAACAACTTGATTTTCCAACTCTATAATGACCAACATCGACAATTATTGTTATACACTCATGTGAGTCAAATTAAAAATCTTGATTTCTCTTTTTTACCCCTCTGAATGGTTCAGTTCAACATTTTAAACAGTGTCCTTCAATGTCTATATATTACTACAAATCAAAGCCATATTATTCAAACTTGTTAGTAAAACAGCGTTAATCACACATCTCATAAGAAGTGTCGAGTGAAAAAGTGAAGTGACATCATCAGCATCTACAACGGAGTTCGGAGCAGGTGAAAGCTTGGGAGTCCCTTTGGACGACCTTGCTAACCCCACACTTTCGACTTATTCCAGCTCGCGGCGCCAAGGGACAACACAGCGCTCCCCGCGGCGGCCCACCCCGCTCATGGACCAACGATGACCTCACCAAGGCCCTGGAGGGCGTCTGGAACAAGCGCATGACCACCAGCCAGGCTTCCCGCGTCTACGGAATCCCCTACAACAGCCTGCTCATGTATGTCCGAGGAAAGTACGGAAAGAGCCTCAAGCTGGACGTGCTCAAGCAGCAGACGCCAGCGGCAAATGACAACCTCAACACGATCGGCAACAGCAGGAGCACGCCCAAGGAGAAGCTCCACATGGGAGAGAAGGGTGCCAATGGAAACAGCCGCCGGGGGCGCAGGCACAGCCAGTCGCCGAGAACCAGTGGCGATCGCAACAACGTGTCCGCGACCATGCTCGAGGCAAGGGCACACCTCGCAAACAACCTCGCTCAGCAGCAGAGGCAGAGGGAGCTGGCACAGCAGGCAGGCAGCAGCGGCAGCCAGTTTAGCATGAGCAACCTCTTTGCCGACCGGGAAAACAATAGCGCAGGCAACACTCTGGCAGCCGCTGCCGGCATGGGCAACGGACCCTTCAGCCCAAACCACCCTGGACAACAGCAGCAGCAACAGCACGCACAGGCCCAGCAGCAAGCCGCAGCTGCCGCAAACCTCCTCGGCCTTCAGGAGCACCTTGGACTCATGAGCGTGTACTCCCAAGACCCGGATCGCTTCCGCGAAATCATGTCCGCCATGCAGCAACAGGCCGCGGCCGCTCAGAACAACGGCGAGAGCAGCAGCGCAGGCGCCCCCAGCCCACCAGGAATCGCCGGCCTGCGCGACAGCCTGCTCCAGGTCGCCGGCAGCCCACTGCTCAGCAACGGCCGTCCCTACTCGCGCTCTCCACTGGCGCACAGCGAACGCAGCGAGGACAACCGAGAGGATGATGACAGCATGCTGCACCTGCGCGGTGACGCCGCCATGGTCCCGGGCGATGAAGAGGACGAGGACGAGGAGGAGGTCAACATGGAGTGCGGCACGGAGGAGGAGACGAGCTCTCCTGAGCGCAAGCTTCTGTCCGGCGGGAGTGGTGAGCAGGTGGTGGAAGCCTCCGAGCAGGCTGCTGTTGAGGAGACTGCTGCTGTCAAAGAGACTAACGATGTCGCCGAGGAAGCTTCCGAGGAGAAGATCTCCAACAATAACCGTTCCTCGGAGGAGGTCGCCGCTACTGTTTGAAACCTCCGAGTTCGGAAGATGTCTCCAAGGAAGATAACTGAATTATTACCATATTGTAAATTTTGATCTCTAGAAACCGCGATATTATTATTTAAGCATGGCATGTGTTTAAATCATTACCCAATTTGACTATTATACGAGTATAACAACCCCCATATGCTATTTTGCCAGAAAAAAAGAGTTCCTCTGCGTTATAGAAAGAGTATTAATATGCGCATAAAAATCCTACCAGTATACTCCTACCCAGGGCTATTAAATAGAATCTCGCAAACAGTTGTCCATATGAAATAAGGACATATTTGTACATAATAAGCAAAGAACCAAATGAGTTACCATTTTGGGCATTAAATATCTAGTGATATTTGTAAAGAGTTGTAAATACCTAAAACAAAATTGGCGGCATTAGAAAAGACAATTGATATATTTGCTGTTTTCACTATTGTACAGTTTTATGTGGAAACAAATGTAATTTTAGAATAATGAAGCAAAAGTGCCTTAAGTAATTTTTGGCTTTTAGTAATTACTTTTGATTACCATATAATTTTTGGCTTCCAACTTTGTACATTCCAGTTACTTTTTAATGACAATTACCCTTAATTTAGAGCTTCCAAATTAACTCATTGTATTACATTGGTCAGAGTAAAGTTGCTTCCATTATTTAAATATTACTGCACTAATGAAGCGAACTTTATCCACTTTTATGTTGAGCACCTTGTTAAGAGCACCGTAAAATAACTACTATTAAACATCACAACAAAGACACTTTTTAAACCATTACATGACAAGATACATTCTATAATATAGTGCTTAATAAAACTATTAAGTAGTTATAAATACAAGCTGACAAAAAGGTGCTTTTAAAATGGAGATAAGTGTTGAGTAACTTTTCGCTGAAGTGCTAGATCAAATTAAACGATATACTATTTTGGGGCATTACATTAATTCGTGTTAAAACTGTGCAATTTCACCAACAGAAATATTATAATTCGAGATCTCGCTGAATATATATCTAGTTTAAGACCAGTCTTCCCCCGATAAAGACAAAAGCCATACCAGGGTTATACCACTAAATTGTGAACATGAGGGTTACCATTTTATAGTTAGCGTACATGCCATAATAAAAAACCAAGCTTATATTTAAGATATGCTCGCTTCGTAAATGTCCCCAACCCCTAAATAAACACACATGCGTTAATAACTGTTATAAATGTCAGCCATGGAGGATAAGAAATAAGATAAAACAAGGGTATTATTAATATTATTACATTCCAACAATACTGATAAAAAGCATTGTTATTTGCAGAAAAAAAAACGAATAAAATAATTTCACAACACACCCGAGTATGACAGCAGCGTCGTTTTATTTATTACAATGGTTAATTAATTGTTTAATAATGTATAATAATGTACTTAATCCTGGTGATGGCCCCATAATTACTAGGCAATGGTGACGGAAATTGTACAGCAGATGGAGCACAGGTGAGAAGAAACATCAATCTGTACATTTAACAAATTAATATTGTTTAGTTCAAGCACCTAATCAGTAACACATTGCACGGATACTAACAACTTGGTTATGGTTACGTTACCTACTATTAACAATATTCAATCAACTTCTTCTTGGTTATGGTTATGTTATGCATTAAAACTTATGTTCCATAAAATCAACGTTCAATAAGCTTAATACCAGCTACATGTAATCCCTTATGTTCCCTATATTATTTTTGTGGTTTTCTTCCCTTCCTCTATCCCTCCCATCGACCACAAGCCTAACGTGTGTGCTCTCCTCCCTTATTTAGAACCTCCGCCGCCGGCCCCTCGTGACACGCCCAACGCCGTGCTCAACTCTGGCTTCGAGTTCAAGCGCATCAGCATCGACCGGTCCAAGATGTCTGAGGAGGAGGCGTTCGAGCACGCCATCGAGATGATCCAGACCAGGCAGATGGGATTCAGGAAGGCAGCGGACTTTTTCTCCGTAAGTACTTAAAGTTGAGATACACCAAGAAAGTTGTTCTTGGTTACTATAGCAGTTTGAGTTTGAATGCCGGCCTACCTACAATATGCACCCGATTATAATGTCCGACTCTTTTTCCACCCAGGTCTCCAAATGGAAGCTCTACAAGACTGCCCGCAAACGCGGCATCTACGCCGAGATCAAGAAACAGAACCAGGCGCAGGCCCTCAGCAAGGTCCCCACCAACGTGCAGCACTTTGCTGACATGGGCGTCTACAAGCAGCTCAAGAAGAAGACGCACCTCACCAAGGACGCGCTCTTCCCGCACCTGCCGCTGCCCGCGAGCGCAGAGGACGCAGAAGTCTACCGCGCGAGCGTCGTCGCCGCGGCTGCGGCCAACGCGGCCAACAACAACAATAACAACAACAATAATATCGGCCCCAGTTCAAATGGGAGCAGCGGCAGCTGCAATGGCGGCTATCCGACCATCTCCGAGCTGCAGAAGAAAATGTTCCCCAAGATGGATCTGGTCTCCACGCTGCATGAGGAGGAGAGGAGGGTCAAGGCGGAGATGCTGGTGAGTTTCATAAGCACATTAGTTCTAAACTCGAATATTAATATGATGATTTTAACTTCCAGATCCGCCCAGTCCACAGTGGCGCCGTCGAAGTCGACGTCGAGGAAGAGGACGAGGTTGACGACGTCGACGACGACGTGAGCGAGCGCGGCGGCGACAGCGGCGTGCTCGTCATCAGCAGTGGCCCAGGTGGCGACAGCGCCGTCGGGTCGTCGTCGTCCGGCGGCGGCGGCAGTAGCAGCGCCGCCGGCGAGGCCGCGTCGCCTGACGACGACGAGGACTCGGGCAGGGAGGACTCGGCTTAAAAAAACGGTTTTGGCGGGAAAATTTGAATTGGTTGAAAGCACGCGCGAAAAATATGAATGCTGTCAGAATATCTCCCGCGAATATTAGCTAAGAAATGCGCGCATATGAGTCGTAAAACGCGTTCGGCTATACGGGGGATACTTAATGAATTATTCCGCGAAAATTCTTATAAGAAATCAAATATGAGCGCAAAAGTGTGATTGTTTTTAAACATGAAATTGACAAATGTGATGCGAACAGTTTTTTATATCTGAGGAAAACGTGTATTTTTGTACATAAATTTATATAATCGTGTACAATACTTTCTAGTTAGGAAACTCAATTGATACCACCGATCAAATTAAACACGCAAAGTAATATTTATATATTTTCTGGCAGCCCTGGTGGTTGAATCCGGAGAGTATATTAACAGTCCAAAATGAGAGTACAAAGCTACAATACTATAATTAAAACCCAAATAGCAAGACAAGACACACACCTTCTTGGGTTTGGACACATTTGTACATATACATTATATAATTCATTATATGAGATTTTAGTAACGCGCGTTCTATGTGCGACTCTTGTACATAAAAAAAACTTTAAAATTGTTGCTCAAAGACAAAATGTTGTTTTAAAACTCTGTCGAATAACTTCGCAGTGGCCAAATTTATGATTCCGATGAGTGAGATAAGTGAGGAGACATTTGGACCCGCACAGTGGTCCCTTCTCAAACTCAATTACCTGAGACGAATGACTCCAATGTTGGTTGATTCTATTTACATATGACAAGACGCATGCCTATTTGAAACGGTTTGAGTGATGTTTTGTGTGATTTTTGTGTTATGATGATAATGTAATCCTTTCTTGTTCTATCCCTTTTTGTTACAATATCCTTCTTCTTTCCCCCATAATGTATGTCTAGTTTTGCCATAAAACCGAATATAGTCATTTTCTTCTTCTTCTTCTACAGCTCTTAAAATGATATTATAAGTTATTTTTTAACACATTTAAAAAGCTCGAAAAAAAATTACTTCTAAGAAGAAGAAAGAACTTAAAACCACCGAACAATCTTTGTTTATTTTATCAACTCTCAAAATGTTTCATTTTGAGAAAAAAATAAAGGCCAGTCATAGCTAGTCAGCTTAATTATATTTCCCCCACTTTCCCCTTTAAAGCTAACTCTTTCTTCCCAGCAAAAGATCTTTAGAGATAAATACTAACGAACCTCACACATTATATTAATAAATTTAAACAAAATACTCGACCTGAAAAAAGTAATAATCTATTTTAGTTTTGCTCATTCCATTGTTAAAATATTGATTCGAAAAACGGCGTACTCTGTATAAAACAGTTTCTTCCCCTTGTTTTTATCTCTATTTATAGTATATTTAATGAAGAAGACCTTAATGATGTTTATTTATAAACTGTTTGAAGTTACCCAATAAAGACGATAATTTATTAATCTTTTTTGTTTCTCGCACCGACGTATTATTTTTGTTGTTGCACCTCTCGTTATTTTATTATTTTTTTGACATTTTTTACTCACCTAACTAATAAATATATAGGCTTAAACTTATAACTTTAGTACATATCAAGCGTCCTATAACTAAGTTATAGCACGCTTGGTGCATATGATATCAGTGCTGAGGTTAATTAGCTAGCATTAATGTTGATATGCAGACGCATGAAATTCGAGACTGTCTCGAATTTCATGGCAGACGTATCGGACATTTTTTTCATTTCTACAACCATACAGCTCTTTGAATGATTGTTGTAAACATAGTTCATTAACTAGTTTCAGTATTAAACAGTCAATCACATTGTATTCTTCCCTTAAACAGAGGATCTCCTCAACAACTTTGTCCGCAACGCCGTCGCAGCAGCCTCAGCACGCCCCGGTGTCAGCACCGCAGGCCCTCCTACGCCAGGCACCCCCACATCCCCTACCTTCGACCTCACCAGCCTGCTCTCAGCCACCCGTGCTGGCCAACACGCACTCATGGCCGGACAGCGGGCCACGCAGCTACTCGCCAACGCCAATGCGGCATTGCTACTCAGCAAACAGCGCAGTCAACAACAGGCTACACCAGTCAGCACCAGCCCTGGCGGACTCCCACTTCTACCAATACAACCAGCACAGGTGCAGCTAGTCTGCTCGGGTGCTGCGCCACCTAGTCTGACCGCCCTACCACCGTCCGTTATTCCGACTAGCCTAAACAACAACAACAACAACAATAAGAGCGCACTCAAGGAGAGCAAGGACGCCCCTAAGGATGATGGCAATGGCGATGGCAGCAGCTCACCCAGTCACGGCACCAGTGCCGGCTTCTGTAACATCTGCAAGAAGCACGTGTCCAACAGGACGAATCATAAATACGTGCATAGCCAGGTCCGTCCAGGGTGACTTGAGAGAGATTGACCCCTGCACTGCGAGTGATGGTTGGTTTTGCAAGGATTGACAATTTGAGAATTTAGGAGATATTTTACTAACCGCTTTCATCTCTTCCGGAAGAGGGTGGAATTTATTAACATACCTCCATTGTTTGCTGTGATAATTTTAATCTTCTTTTTATTCTATCCTAATAACATATGCTCTCAGTTGTCGCAACTAACACCTTACCTTGTTCTCCCATTTAGGTCAAGTTCCGTTGCAAGCTCTGCGGCTACCTCTACTCCCGCAAGGACACCCTCAAGGATCACATCCGTGGCAAGCACAACACTCGCTTCTCCACTCAGGACCTCAACCAGCTGGTTGAGGTGGTCACCCCAGCGCAGATCGGGCCCAACCAGAAGAACTCGACTAGGAATGTTAACGCGGCAAAGGATATTAAAGATATTCGTGAGTATGATTATGAAGTTGTATTCCCGTCATATATTTGGTCTCAAACAAGGGGTGTCCGCAGGGAAAACGTTTGAATTTTCCTCTTTTTCCTGCCCTCACTTCAAAGAGTGAAATGTCTCATAAGTGTCTCATAAGTCCTTACAGACTCAGCTTTCAGGCAGCTCTTGCGGATCCGTCAGAAAGCAAACCTTTTGTCTCTTATATTAACCTTGGTCTCAAACAAAACCAAGTACGAACTTTTCCATGTTCCTGACAAAACCTATCCAGCCCTAGTACTTGATGACGCAGTTAAATTTTGGCAGTGAATAGGCGCTAACTGCCAAGAGTATTACTGGCAAATAATCCAAATTGTCACAGTGATTTCCTTTAACTTGATAAATACATGCATTACTATTATTCCAGTGAACCTCCCTGGCGGCAATCTCCTCCCCCAATTCCCGCTTCTGCCACTCTCCCTCCCCCAGGACGCCCTTCTCTCCACCTCCACAGTGAGCAGCACCGCCGGCTCACCCAGCCCGGTCGCCAGCAGCAGCATTATCAGCAACGGCATTGTTTCCTCAAGCAGTGTTACCCCGTGTGCAATGGCTACAGAGGAGGGTCATGAGCTCAATGTCGGGCAGGTGGAGGAGGATGAAGAGGAGATGATGGTCGTCGATGAAGAGGCTAAAGAGTTGGTGCAAGAAGTAGAAGAAGAAGAGGCTGCAGAGGTAGCAACCAAAGAGGATCAAGTGGCTCAGATTGAGGCCAATTGAACTCCTAAAGGACAATATTCACATGTAGCAGCGACCATTCATAATTCCAATGCAATCTTATTTAAACCATTAGTTAAGACTAAGTTTTCATAGCTAGACAAGAACAATATCCCGAGCTAGAACAAAATATTATTAAATGTTTACAGTATTCATCTCTCCCATTAACAATCTTAGTACAATACAACTGACGATCATGATGACTGAAAAACACATGAAATAGCAATAATGTAATTAAATTAATACTCCTTGTAAAACCACTGTGATTATTTGCACCCTAAATAATGCAAAGTAGTTGGCGTATCACCAAAGTTGCCTTAACACTGGATTAAAAACGATAGACCAAGAAGTGAGTGTGATTAAATGTGAGTGAACAATAATGGAAAAATAAACTAAATTAAAGAACCTCAAACTGTATCTTGGCATATCATTTAGAAACTGACCGGAGTTCGAAGATCCTTAAGAATCTTTAGCCCTTAATTTATTATTTCAAGAAAATAATACACGCATACATGATCTATACAATGTGCAATAGCAGCAGGTCCAACTGTAGTAAATAATGTTTCACTCCGAATCCGATGAGCTTGAGATCATTGCCCTGGACACGATCCTGCCCTTCTTGAGCCCCTTGTCCGCCTCCTCCGCCTCCTTCCTCTTCCGCCGCTCATCGTCCCGGTCCTTCTTCTTCGACTTGCGCTCCTCGCGCTTCCGCTTCCGGTTCTCCTTCTTGCGGTCGCCGTCGGAGTCGTCCGAGGATATGAAACCGTCACCCTCGCCTCCGCTGCCACGCTCGCGGCGGCGGCCGCCGCTGCTCTTGCTCTTGCCGCCGCCACCACCGGCGTGGCTGCGCTCGCCACGGTCCGATTTCTTTGAAGGCTTCTGATCCGGGATGTCCTCGACCGTGGTTGCGTAGCTCATCTTCTCCTTGTACTGCTCGCGAGCCTTGACAAGCTCCTCAATCTTGGCCTTGCGCTCCTCCTCAAGCTGCTTTTGCATGCCGAGCTGCTTCTGCCTGAACTTGTCCCTCTCCTCCTGCTGCTTCTTCCTGAGCGCCCGCTCCTCCTCGTCAATCTTCCTGGCCCTGGCCACGTGGTACTGGGCCTGGCTCAGCAGATCCTGGCACTGCCGAGCCTCGATGGCGGCTCGACCGAGGTCGTACTTCATGCGATCACCCTCGACCGCAAGGTATTGGAAGTATCTGCGAGAAAGAAATCACAATGAAATGATGATTGGGAATAGAAAGGAAAGGCTATAATCAGCCAGATAGATAAATACATTACGGCATCGCTAGAGATGAATTGTACCTCAGAATTCGAATATTAATTAACAATGGTATTTTAAGCAGCTTTAGCTGAATATTTTTATATAATAGACATGGAAACCCATAGAGGAAGTTGCTTTAGGTTAGGCAACAGGAATCTGCAATGTTCGTAGCTCCCTGTGGGCACTTAAGAGTATTAAAATTTAGTTAATTAATAAACTGTTGATAACTTCACATCCAGTGTCATTAATATCATTGGATATAAAATAATCAATACTCGTGTCGCGTCGAGAGCAAAATTTCCTTTCTCAGCTTCTTGACCATTGTTTTCTAATCCTTGTTATGATGCTTTCTACGCTAATTAAAGATGTGGTCAATCGCCTTCTACGGAAGGTATTAATTATAAAGTGGGTCAAGAAGAAAGCCTGAAACCACATATCGCATTGTATAATTTGCGCGAACATGAGAAGGTACATTTAAAAATAGAAAATAATTAGAAATGTTTCTACATTTGCGCAGTAAATTTGTGCGAAAACTTATGATTACAACGGACCTTAACTATTATAACAAAATTACTTAAATTTTTCTTTTAACACAACTTATGACAGGAAATCAGCAATTTCTATATTTTTAAGATTTAAAGGAGTTCTTTTCTTACTTGTGTGACAACCCCAGTTCATCGACGGCCTGCAGCACTTCCTCTAGGTTGGACTTTTCATCCCTGAGCAGCTGACTGGCCAACTTCTGGAGGATGAGCGCGATGTTGTACAGGATGACGGTGTCATGCGGAGCCACACGGCGAGCCTTCAGAAGGGTCATCTTGGCCTCCTTCAGTTTACCTGGAGAATTAGAATGTTGCAGTGTACTAAACGAATATTTTTAAGCTTCCTTTCTGACCATCTTTGGCATAAGCTCTCGCCAGATAGAGCAACACTTCCACATCATGGTGTTTGTAGAACTTCCTGAGACAATTCTCGTACATCTGGATGGCTGCCACGTACTGATGCTGCTCCACGTAGACGTGCGCAATGTTGAGCCACACGTCGGAGAATTCAGCCGTGGCCTCACGGACCTCGGCGAAGATCATGCGGGCTTCAGTAATGTAACTGGAAGATGAATCGATTACGTTAATAGCTGGGCTAAAAAGTAAGCATGTGCGATATCCAAAAAACAATAGTCGGTATTTTGTCGGTACGGTATTGGAAAATACCGACTATTACTCGGTATTTCTCGGTATTTTGTTTATTGCAATTAAAGGGCCATTTAAGGGAGTATATGGTTATAAAAACTAATTTCAAATTACGGAGGGTTTTATGAGAGGGCCGAGGGTTCCATCCTAAACTGCATAAGTTGCTAGATCGTACTGTATAAGTTTGGGTACGTTTTACTGTTGAATTATTAGAGAAAAGATCAACTTTTATTTAAAAAAAAACTATGCGAAATATGTACGTATACGGCTGCCGCCCAAATTTTCCATTTTTCCAACATATACGAGTTTAGTTTAGTAGAGTTGGGTTAAGGATATCACTTGTGCAAATTTTTGAACCGCTGCAGAGTTGTTTACAAAATTGGACTTCTTAAAAATCTTTTTCTATACTACCGGTACTTATACATGAGTTTTTAAAGCATCATTTGATTAAAATGTATGGAAGAACGTGATATCAAAATGACATTTTCACTCCAATCCAATAACATTTTGAGTTCTAAAGTTACAACAGTGGCAGAAATCTAAACTATCAGTGTTAGTACATTTTTGGCCATACAGTAATCATGGTTTAAAAGAACGTTTTTTATCCTGCACGTGGAAGCCAAAATACCGAAAATTGAATACCGACTAGTTTGAAAATACCGAAGTCGGCATCGGTATTGGAAAAATACCGACTATTACCGCGGTATCGGTATATCGCACATCCTTACTAAAAAGGTCTTACAATAATTTAAATAGACTAACCCTTTATGCGCGAGTACAGCTCCGATGCCATTGGCCGCCCATATATTCTTTGGGTCGTTCCTCAACACCTGCTTGTACATGCTCAGCGCACGCTCTTGATACTTCTTCTCCTTGTCCTTATCCTTGGTCGGTTGATGCAGTGTCTGAAGCCAGACGTTTCCAAGTGCAATGTGCGAATACGCATCGTTTTTGGTCGCCGACTGCCTGAGAATCCTCTCAAACTTCTTCTGCCCCGGGCCCCATTCCATCTTGGCGAGATGGAGGTTTCCAATGAGCGACCACGCGTCCGGATCCTCGTTGGAGATTTGAAGCGCGTCCTTGAACTTATCAGAGGCCTCGTAGATCTGACCGCGGTCACGAAGCATGCAGCCTGGATGAAGGAACGAGGGCAAATATTTAGCAAACCAAAGCCCTTGAGCAAATTTAGGACTTGAAGAACTGTATTAACCATCCGTAGCAGAGCAAAATATGACGCATTTAGGTTTTCTTTGGTTAAAACATGTTGCATTGTAACAGATAGAACATTGTGATCTTAATCGTTCTTACCCAGCCTCAGGTAGCAGTCAATATAGTTGGGATACTGCCTCAGAATATCCTTGTAGAGCCTCTCCGCCTTATCGTGCTGACACAGCGTCTCGTAGACACGCGCCAGGTTGTACCGGATGGTCACGCCAATCTGGTTGTAGTACGGCTCGCTGGAGTCAGCGTCTGACTCAGCCTGGCACTGAAGACGGGCGCTCTCGAAGCACTTGAGGGCTTCATCAGTACGACCCAGTCTAAATTGCAGCGAGCCGACATTATTGAGGATCTCTGGTGGCACGTCCGCCTCAACCTTGTCCGTGAGGATGGTCGTGGCCGTCTTGTAAGCGGACAGCGCGCCCTGCAGGTCGGACTGCTCCAGGATCTGGGCAAGCTCGATCCAGGCTTCGACATCGTCAGGGAGTTGCTCGGTCACCTTGCGAAGATGGCTGCAAAAAGACAAGTTATTAAAATGAGCTTTTGGTTATTCAGTTCACATTGACAGCTAATTACTTGGGACATTTGAGAAAACTAGACAGAAAGTTCAATGTGAAATTGTAAAATACTTTCATTCTGGGTTGTTGTTTGACTTACTTCTTGGCAATGTTCCTCTTCTCCTCACTGTCTGAATTAGCATAAAGTGATCCAAGGACCTGTAAACAAGACACGTAAAATGTGATTCTGCCAAATACAATGTGAACTCGTCCTACCTTCATGGTCTCATAATTATTTGGCTGAGCCTTGAGCACCTTCTCAAAGCACTGGGCGGCGTTCTCAGTGTCCCCGCGGTAGATGTACATCTGACCCAGGCCAAAGTGGGGAAGGACAAAGTTTGGGGAGGCAAACTGGGTGGCCTGATAGTAGTACTGGAATGCCTGTCCGTAGTCCTCTTGCACGTGGAATGCCCTCGCTAGCTGGTAGCAGCTCTCAGCGCGGATGGCCTCATTCTCAGTGTTGTGGAACGCATGAAGGGACAACTGCTGGGCTTTCCTAAGAAGGGCAAACGGAAACGTGAATATTGATACTGGTAACCCCGTTGCACGCGTTGGGATAACTTACTTGTAATCTTTTTTAAAGAAGAAATGATCCGCCAAATGGTTCAACACCATAGGATTCGTATGATCAATGGTATACGCCCTCGACAGTTTCTTCACTCCTTCTTGAATCGCCTCCTTTTTCTGCGTGTTCAGATCCAGGATCGCCAGACCCACAAGAGCTCCTACGCAGGCTGGGTCCAGTTCGAGCGCCCGCTCAAAGGCATCACGGGCTCGTTGCTCATGGCCGAGTTTGAGGAAACAGTGGCCAAGGCCGAGGCGGACATTGGCCGGGCAGTTGGGGTTGGTACGGAGGGCTTTCTTGTAGAAGGCAAGGGCACCCTGGAATAACAAAAAGTTTGGTTAAAGAATGGAGGAAAGGAAGCAAACTAGTGCAAAACGTCAACGGCCAATACCAAAGTAAAAATGACTATAACCGTTTCTCACTTTGTATTCCTTCCTGTTAAAGGCAATGCATGCCTTTCCTAACAGCGCGGGCACATTGCACTCGTTGTCCTGGTTGAGCACGAACTCGAACTGCGCGTTCGCCTGGTCCAGCTTGTCGCCCTCGAGCAGGCAGAAGAAGGCGCGTCCGAGCAGATGTCTCGAGTTGTACATGACGATCCTGTCTGCCGTGGTGTAGAGCAGCGTGGCCTTGGTGAACAGCTCCCGCTTCTTGTCGCTCTTCTTCTCCTTCTTTGCCTGGTGCACGTAGTAGGCGGCCAGAGTGTCCAGCTGGCGCATCTGATCCTCCTCGTGGCCCTCATAGTCGAGGTTGGCGTCAGTGCGGCTGGACTCGAGAATCGAGACAAAGTCGCTCTCCTTGCCTTGTCTGGAAAAAAGTAAGTTTTATTAGGTATAGAGTTCGTTGGTAGAAGTGGGTCTTTATAGTATTTTCGCTCAGCGTCATCTGTAGGATTGTAAGCAGTGTTAACCGCCTGCAGTATAAACTGTGTTGAGCTTAGTCTTGTGTCATCATTAGGTGCTAATCATCATGATTGCATTACTCTTGCAGAGTCGGATGAGATGAGATTGTCGTTTCTCTTCCTTATAGCTTACCTGTAGTACTCAATTGCCAGCGTGACCCAGAAGTGCAGCTGCGCCTTCTCCTTGCCCAGGATCCCGATCACGTCGTCGCTGTCGTCGGGCAGCTCGCTGAAGGGAACCACGATCACCTCGGACTCGTTCTCGAGGAGAGGGATCTCGACGGAGCCGACAACGCCAGAACTAGCACCGGCACCAGGAGGAGAACCGGACATGGCCGAGCAGGGAGGGGAAGGCACCCACACTGGGTCAGAACAGAGTCAGAAATCTCTTTTCCTTTTGGGCAGTTTTGGCTGTTCTTCTTCTCTAGACTCTAAATTCTCCTTCTCCTCGTCGCTGCTCGTATCACAACAAAATGACCGAGTCCACTCAGTCTTTTCTCAGTCTCGCCGGGGGAAGGAAAGAAGGTTCAGCTTCTCTTCTAATTCTCCTTCTCTCAGCACTTGGCTGTAATCCATCGATCTGAAAGTGCGCCCAAGAAAGTGCGTTTTACGAGATCTATGGCCAGCGGAGGAAGGACCAAAGCGAGGGAGAAGTTGCGTGACGAGCGCAACCGGGGGACGACGAAACGGAAACACGGACGTTTATGGGAGGAGAGTAACTTGCAATATAAAACTATAGTCTAACGATGCAGTCAAGTCTCTTTGCTCTAACATTTTTAGGCTGGAAAATACAGGCAATGAATTATTTAATGTGTAGAAAAAGCTGTTCATTTGGTGGTACTTGGTCGGCTTCTTTTCCTCTCCTGCCGTTAACTGTCTTCCCTACCCATGCACACTCTTTTCGACTCTTTTCGAGTTTCGACTCTTCGGCAGCCGGGGAGCGAAAATTTCCTTGCGACTGGCGACTTTTGCAACTGCCTCGAAACGATTCCCAAGTTTTCCCTCTCGTCTCTCGACTTAACCCTTCACAAATTGTTTGTTCCTCTCTCTCATTTGTGTTGCTCTTCTTGCTCCCTCATGTCGGACAAAGCTCCGTCCCCCGTTCCTCCGTCTTCCAAGAGCGGCGGCGCCGACTGGGGATGCGCGGCCGACGCGCAGGAGAAGACGCTGGTGGACAAGGTGGGACAGATGGGAGTCGGGGGCAGCATGGCATTGGCCGAGGCCCAGGAGGGCACTGACAACACAAACAACGGTGGAGATGGGCAGGAGGGCCGGACTGCGGCTGCAGGGGCACACGAAGGAAGGGGTGAGGAAAACAGGACAAATTGGGTCCATAAAATCATTAATATTTGCGAGATGGAGCCACTTTGAGTGTTCTAAGGGTTCAGCTCGTCCTTGTTACAATCCTTTTACCGGCACTCTAAATTTGTTAATTGCTCTCTTATTCGCCTCTATTGTACTATTGATCTAATCTCCACTAATTTGTTTGCTTTGCTCACTTGTCGCGAAAAATGTTTGCATGTTTGATGCGACAAAAAATTTGCTTCCTGAAAGCTATTTTAAATTTATGTACACATTGAAGATAAGAACCTTAATTGATCTTTAAATGCTCAATGAAGGGACTAATTGAGGCGATGCTAAAAAGGTTTAAAATGTCTTTTTCTTTACAGATGAGAAGCCCCTGACGTCGGCCGAGCGTTCCCTCCTCGTGAAGGTGATGCGCAAGGGCCTCGTTGTGAACGAGAACGACATCGAGGTGCAGCGGCGCGACGTCAACAGCCCGCTCTACTCCGTCAAGAGCTTCGAGGCGCTCAACCTCAAGCCGGAGCTGCTCAAGGGCGTCTACTGCATGGGGTTCAACAAGCCAAGTCGGATTCAGGAGACGGCGCTGCCGGTGCTGCTGGCCGATCCGCCCGAGAATATGATTGCGCAGTCACAGTCGGGGACGGGAAAGACGGCTGCGTTTGTGCTGGCAATGCTCTCGAGGGTCGACACAACGCAGAACTACCCACAGGTACGAGAAACCGTTAATTTGTATATAGGAAGTCCAAATTATCCTAAACCGTTTCTATTTTCCAGGTCGTCTGCCTCTCCCCCACCTACGAGCTCGCCCTGCAGACCGGCGAAGTCGCCTCCAAGATGTCCCAGTTCGCTCCAGAGCTCTCCATCCGCTACGCCGTCCGCGGCGAGACCATGCCCAGGGGATCCCGCCTCTCAGACCACATCATCATCGGCACACCCGGCAAGGTCCTCGACTGGGGGCTCAAGTTCAGATTCTTCGACCTCAAGAAGGTCCGCGTGTTCGTGCTGGACGAGGCCGACGTCATGATTGACACGCAGGGCTACCAGGATCAGAGCATTAGGATTTGGAAGGGACTGTCGCCAGGTAGGACATCATAATATAATACTAGACGCGAATTTTGACCGTCAAAAATTTTCTTTCCAGCCTGTCAGATGCTCCTCTTCTCCGCCACCTACGACCAGGACGTGATGAACTTTGCCGAGAACATCATCCAGAACCCAGTCATCATCAAACTGAAACGAGAGCAGGAATCGCTCGACAACATTGGTCAGTATTGGGCCCAGTGCGAGACTCCGGAGGCCAAGTACACGGCCATTGACAATCTCTACGGCGTGCTTACCATTGGCCAGGCGATCATCTTCTGCCAGACGAGGGCGACGGCGAGCTGGCTGGCGACAAAGCTGACAAAGGACGGGCATGCGGTCGCCATGTTGTCGGGAGAGCTGAGCATCGAGGAGAGAATCGCGGTAGGTTGAATTAAATATATACTCCCTTTTTAATTTAAGACATTAAGTTTTTGTATTTGCACACTATTTTAACGTTGTGAATAGTTTTATCGTTTCTTCTCTTGGGTCTCTTTATCGTTTCTCTGGTAGCTTTGCATTAATAAGTAGTGACAAGTTGGGCCCGTTTCTGCCCTCTGTCACGCCCTTCAGAACTCCCTTCTCCAACGGGGAGTTGGGGCTGAACGTGGGCGACTTTGGGTCGGAGTCCCCCAGCATACTCTCACTTCGGGAGAAGCTGAAATGCTGTCCACCTCCGGATGGGGGAGCTGCAGCGTTGAGGGGAGCCACATACTCGGAAGCGACAATTGGAGGACTCCTGAACGAGACTGTTATTAATTCCTCTTTACTATTGGATAGGATTCTTAAACTTACTTTACGCCCTCTGGTGTAGACACATTAGTAGAGTATCCTGGAGTGCTTGCTACACTTGAGCTCATGGATATATGACGATCAAGCTCCTATTAAGATCAAGTTAGTCCTATGTCACATTATCTTCAAATCAGCTTGATACCCTTGTCTTCTGGTTCCCTGCATTCCTATGCTTCTCCTTCCACCCGAAAACCTTGTCTCCCTTCTCCTCGTACGACTGTAGCAAATGTTGCCCGTCTTTGGTTTGGGTCTGGGTGCTGTCCTGGACGACCTTCACCAGCAGGTTGCTGAAGAAGGCCGGTGGCTGGGAGTCGTGGTCGTCGGTTGGGGAGGAGGACATGTTCTAAACTACACACGAAAGACTAAAACCATATCACCCAACAATATCCGTCTTTAAATTACGTGAAAGTATTACTTAATGAAGGTTACTTGTTGAACCTTTATTTAAATCGGTCGTTTTATTGTCTCCTACCTTTTGAGTTTTGCCTTTGTTGACACTACTTGTTGAACAGGACAACTGCATGTCGAAAATATTTAACAACATGATTGCTCGTGTTGAAAGATAATCTTGTGAGCTTTAATCCCTTCGATAACATGTTGATAAAAGCTACGAGAAGTGCCGCAAATTTAATCTTTGAACAACTTCTTGCTAAATGCAATTAGCACATTCCGAACAATTTGCATTAATTAGCGCTATAAACAGATCAGTTACAGATAGTACTATCGGTTTTCATTGCATGCCATTTTTTTTGTTCTTCTTATAACATCCAATTCTTAACACTGAAAGACCCAAAATCTTGTCCCATCTACTTTACCTATCTGATAGTTTCATAGCGTGCGCTCTAAGTCAATGGAATGTAATAAATGCATTAACATTGTTTGTTCGTTAGTTATCTATCATCTTGGCCGTCAACATCACAATGAATATACCTTAATAGACCTAAACCTTTCAAAAAAAAGGAACAACTAACTGAATAGACTCAATTTAATAGCATTTACTCATTTGGATCCTTCGTTCTAGGTCCTGGACCGTTTCCGCGACGGCAACGAGAAGATCCTGATCACGACCAACGTGATGGCGCGCGGCATCGACGTCGAGGCCGTCACCATCGTCGTCAACTACGACCTGCCCGTCGACATCAACAAGAGGGCGGACTGCGAGACGTACCTGCACAGGATCGGGAGGACGGGCCGCTTCGGCAAGAGGGGGCTCGCCATCAATCTCATCGACAGTCCGGAGGCCATGAAGGTCATGGAGGACATCCAGTCTCACTTTGGCCGGCCCATCCTCAACCTGAACACGGAGGACGCCGACGAGATTGAGAAGATCCAGAAGTAAACGCTCATCCAGACTTTCATTCTATGTGTCATCATGCAAAATGTGTCCCGGTTGTTCCACTTCAGGAACTGAGATAATCATTTGGGAATTATATGTTCATGAATATTGAAGAAATATAAACACAAGCACCATTATGCATCATCGTACAAATGTTAAAAATACGCTTATGTGAAATTTAATTATTACAATCTTTTTTTCTTGAACATAAAAGCTTCCGCTATTTGGGGTTAGGTCTGCTGAGGGGAGCAAATTTATCTTCTTCGAGTGCTGCATAAATGCCCAAACAGACGACATAGATCTGACCAATGTACATTGGCATTCTATTGGTAATCTATTGGTTTCTCAGCACTGAGGCTCATGTAAACAGTGGGAACTCAACGCTGAGAGACCAATAGATTGCCAATGTACAGCGGTCAGATCTATGTCGTCTATTTGGGCCATAAAAGAGTTGGCAGGAAGTTGAAAACTTAAGATATTAAACTAGTAGTCGAATTTTCAATATCAATATAGTTGCTTTCATAATCTTTTCATGCAAGAAAATCAGTTGAGAAATTCCATTTTAATACTTTCTCTATTTCCTTAACCTTAGTAACATAAATATGTAGACAATAAATAAAATGGTTTACAGTCCCTTCATCTGTTTCATCAGCTCTTCCAATGATTGTCCGTCATCTTCCTCGTCGCCTGCTGGGCTCGATTCAGTGGCGGCACTAGCGGCTGGCTTCTCATAAGCAACCTGAAAAGCGGATAAAATTTAATAGTTAAAGGACAGTAGGGAACTTTGAGTGGGAATGGTTTTTAAATTAGTATATGTAGTAATATAAAAAAAGCATTCCCACTCATAGGTAGGAAACATTAGCTGTTAATGGAATTTGGAAGAATATTCCTTAGTAGAATTAATTGCATAAAGTACACTCAAATGTAACCGTACAAATTATTGAAATACTCACATGCACTCCCTCGGCCAACTCCATCCCTTTACTATCCCCGCTTCCCGCCGCTGCAGTCGGGTCAGTGACGTCGTCGTCCACCAGCGAGATACCCCAGTCGTTGTCCTCATGTACGACTTCAGGCTCAGCTTCCACGGCTACGACTTCGGGCTGCTCCCTCTTTCTCTTCTCCTCCGCCTCCTTAAACGTCTTCTGTTGCCGCTTGCAGTGATACTCGTCGCACTCTGGGTTCGGCTTCACAGGCATCTTGGGAAAGAAGTCGAGCATGGCGTTGTAACCGAGGTATTGGGACACCTCGCCAAACTTGAGCAGGAATCTGAAATAGAACAGATTTGAAACTTTGTGTTTGTGTAAGGGCTGTTAAAGCACTAGAGTCTACTGCGATTTTGTTATAAAAAGGACATCTTAAATAGAGTTTTAACTCACTTTAACGTGTTCTGCACCAAGAACCCTGCTACGATTCCCATTGTGGTTGGCAGACTGGCGGCGCACACACCCTCCCGTTTCAGGGTCTTCTCGTCGATGCCGCTCGCCACCACCAACGGAGGAGCGCACGCGAAGCACGCGGTCTCACCCGGGACCAAGAACTAAAAGAAATAGTCGGATCACAAAATATTCTTAACCATATTAGTGTACAAATAAAAGTTTTTACCTGTATATGCCCAGAAACCGCATTCTCCGACACTCCCGACTCGAACCACGTCTGTCCGAGCTCATTGCACGCGCTGTTGATCGCCATCCTCGCCTCAAAGTTGTCCACGCAGCTCAGGACGAGGTCCACGGGGCCGTTGGTCAGGCTGCCCTCCTTGATTCTGAAGAAGATATAAAACTCATTTTAGCTTACACTAAAAAAGAGCTTGGGAAAGAAGAACAACCCGTTATCCGGTTTGGGAATCCTTAGTTTAAACTTTAAAGTATGTTTTATCCTCACCTTCCCATAAAGTGTTCAAAGTTTTCCACAGTGGTGATGTTGTAGTTGTGCGTCTCGAATTCGACGTCAGGGTTGATGTTTTGCAACGTCTTGGCGGCGGCGTCTACTTTGCTGAGGCCGGCCTGATGAGGCTGGAAGAACAATCTGGAAGAGCAAATATAAATTTTGGATTAAGCTTTTTTATATATAAATCTTCTATAAACAGCTAAGAAGCATTGTTTGTAAGCACTGTTGATCGATACATTCTAAATGTTATTTTTAAGTTCTTGACTTGAAGAAATATCCGAGTCCAACTATTAAAAAACTCAAAGGGCTTCCTTTGAGCTAAAGGAAGAACTTAAGCCAGAATACTCTTTCCTCATTGGCTGAATCCAGCCTTAAGTTCTTCCTTTCCGCTAAGGAAGTGCTTTCAGTTTTTTAATAGTTGGACTCTGAGGTTTCCATCTAAATCAATGCACTTGTGGCCTAAATTGTCATTAATGAAGCAATCTCCGACTTAGTCTTCTGTACCTGTTCATATTTGCCAGCTCCACCTTATCATAATCGAAGAGTATGAGCTTCCCAATGCCGCACCTGGTGAGCATCTCGGCCGTGACGGATCCCACGCCGCCCACGCCCACAACGGCCACGCTGCATGAACGGATGTGCTCGTAGTTGTCCACGATGCCCATGCGCTTTAGGGCCATCAGTCTAGAAGGAGTTTTTAAGTACTTTAGCTAGCTGGGTAGGTAAATAAAAGGAGTAAATAAAACTTGTTTAATATAAATGTAATTTAAGAGCTAAAACAGTAATACCCTGGAAAAAGTATACTAATCAATAGTCTCATCTGTAGTTTATGTGTTAACTGAATTGAAGCATATGTTTGACATCCCATAAGTAATAATTCTTTTTAACACTAAACGTACATAACGGTACATGCTTTTCTTACCTGGAGTACGGGTTCGAATCGACGACTTCTGACGACATTTCGTCAATCTTGGTCCTCTGCACCCCAGACGAGGCGCCCAGCAGGCGCTCCAGCTCGGAGATGCGAGCCTTCAGGACAGAGACCTCATCAGTGGACGACGACATGATCACAGTGGTTTGAGACCAAGTGAATGATTAAAAAGACCAATGTCGTGTTGCAATCAGCAGGTTGCATGCACCAACAAGACAATCTGTTTGCTGCCTTCTTTGTACTTGTTTTGCTGGCTTCCACGTCAGGCGAAAGGTTGTATCAGGGACGATATTTCATGGCATGGATAGGAGTCAAAACGATATAATCGATCCTGTAGTTTAATTATATGTAATTTGCATGCTTTATATATACTCTGTTGTTGTTTAGGGAAATATGTGTTTTAACAATGGCATGTTACTTTTTTACGGAATGAAGTATTTAAAAGCATTTTGTGAAATTTTTGGCTGCTTAACATTACTTGCAGTACGCAGTAGGATACCTATTTTCTGTCAAGGCCTTTTCAGGGGACTCAGCCTACGCCATAATATATATTACAAGTATATCGAATGTCGAATGTTTAAACTTTAAATTAACTTAAATATATGATCTATGTATAGCTAATTAGCCATGCACGGTACAAACTAAATAATTTGGTTCAGGTACAATATATTTTCATCAATGTATTACTTTAGCTGGCACTATTGAGCTGGACCCATTCGTTTCCGCGCTTGAAATTTGAACTGTGTCGGCCAGAAGCGACGCATCTTATTGGGAAACCGTACTCTTGTCGAAAACTTTTGCATGCATTTTCTCGAATTTGGTGGCTTCATATTCTCGAAAGTAAAACTGCATCTTCT
>LR138482.1:7674-37964 GCA_900659605.1 Tisbe holothuriae | reverse complement strand
TTCCTTAGTCGGTAAAAGACCCGCAAAAAGGTTTCGTGACAGGAATGGAGCAAGACAGTTGCGTGATTGTGAATGAGCAATCTCAGCTCGAGCTCAGCCAAACAGAAAAAATATATAAACAAATATTTTTTTTTTAAATAGGATCTTTAGCAATTTATCTTTGACCGGAGTGCTGAGGTAGGTGTTGATCATGTCCCGCCTCCTGAAGACGATCCGCACCCACCCCAAGAAGACAATCTTCTTCAGCGCGGCAGGCGCGTACGGAGCAAACTTCGCCAAGCGAAAGTACCAAGAGCGACAACTGATGCGACGGCTGTGCGCAGAGGCCGCGGAAATGGGCGCAGTGCCGCACCCGCTGCAGAAGCCGCACTACAACGTCACTGTCATACTCAACCCGGCGGCGAGCGGGGGCGGCGCCAGGAAGAAGTTTGAGCAGTACTGCGCACCCATCCTGCACCTGGCGGGGTTGCGGGTCAGCGTGGTGCGCACCGAGGGCGAGGGTCAGGCAAAGGGGCTCATGGAGGTCATGAAGGACGCCGACGCGGTGCTGGTGGCCGGCGGGGACGGCACCGTCATGGAAGCCGTGACGGGTCTCATGCGGAGACCGGATGCAGAGGAGATGCGAAGGTCCATTCCGATCGGGGTGCTGCCTGTGGGCGCCAACAACAGACTGGCAAAGGCGCTGTTCCCGTCGGCCGGGGAGGAGGGTGAAGTGCCGCTCATGGCACACTCGGCCATGTCCTGCGTGCGTCAGTTATACCGACCAATGGACGTCATGCAAGTCGAGAACATTGGCGATGATGAAGAGTTCAGAGGCAAGAAGATCTTCGCCATGGGAGACCTACAGATTGGGGCATTCCGAGATGCTCATGGCCGCTTGGGAAAGTACTGGTTCTGGGCTGGGCTGGATAAACTGGTGGCGTACGTGTTCTCCTACACGACTGCCGCCAAACACATTATGTGGCAGTGTGATGGCGAGTTGGAAGTCGCACAGGGTTATAGGGATATTATTGATGAGCCTGCAGAGGAGACGACGACCGCAGTGCAGACTCAGACGGTGGGTAAGCGGTGGTGGCAGCATTTGTTCGGAGGCGGTTCCAGCAGCAAGAAGAACGAGGTTGTGCATAAAGTGAACAGAGTTTACGAATGGGTCAAAACGGCGGACTTCACCGGTATTGAGCTCAGTATCCAGTCCCCAAACCTGCTACAACTCGGCCAGGAGCGTGTACAGGACAGGAAACTGCAGCTGGTTACTGGTCCGAACACGATCGGTTTTACAGACTTTGTTAAAGAGGGTTACCGACGGGAGCGCGCTTCAATGAAAGAGTCGCTTCCCAGAGAGATAAGCGAAGACTGGCAAACGGCAGCCGCGGACGCCGTGCGGTTCCACCCCTCCTCCGAGATGACGACTCCGAAGGAGGACAAGACGAACACGTTCAACCTGGACAACGAGGTGGTCGATTTGAACGGCGCCTTTGAGGTGTCGCTGTTAAAAGATCATCTCGTCATGTTCTGCTCTCAGGAGGTCAAAGTTGAGCTACCTGGCGCGGGTGAGCAGCAGGCGGCTGATGCGCGACCCTGGTGGCAGCGGAAGGGACAACAGAGTGCACAGCAAATGAGTGGCGGTAGTGCTATGAAGGCAAGAAGTTTCTAGCATGATTGAATTTGTTACTATATTTTCATTGAGTGCCACATACTCCCAGAGTATAATATATTGCATATATTGTTATATATCCGCATCATACAGTATAAAACCACATATCACAAAAGTGTAATTTTAATATCCGTTTTAACTTTGCCTTTTGGACTTTGGCCTCGAGCTCTTTGGCCTGCCTGATTTGCTCCTAGCAGTCTTGGGCCTTCCTGAAATGCCGTCCTCTCCATAGGATAGATAAACATGCGACAAATCGCAGTCTCCTAGCTGTTTTTCCCTGTCCCCACTGGGCGACCGTTTCCGCATGTTATTCCCCGTGTAGGCCACGCACTTGAGCTGCCACTCGCCGATCGCCTCGTTCCAATGGACATTGCGCTCGATCACCTCCTGGAAGTCGGACGGAACGAACGAGTCGATCACGAGCATCTGCAGCCGCAGCTCACGCGTCAGCTGCCGTACATTGTCTAGCAGCCCCTCCATTTCCCGCTGCTGCTCCGCTTGAAGGTCAACCAGCTCAGCCTTGGCACCCTGGTACATGTTCCAGACCTTCTTCAGCTTCCTGGTCTTGCCCGAGGCCTCCTCTTGGAGATTCGTGTACTTCTCCTCAATGTCAACCCGCTCGGCCTCCTTTTTCTCCAGCTCCCTCTTTAGCACCTGCTCCCTGCGCACAGTGTCCTCCAACTCCTTGGCGGACTCCTCCAACAGCCGCTCCTGCTCCTCAGCCTTGTCCAGCAGGTTCTCACCGCCGACAATGATCTTCTTCTCCAGAGCCATGAGCTTTGTCTTGATGGCCTCTTGCTCCTGTTGAGCAGACTGCAGCTCCTGCTCGTGCTTCATGAGCTCCGACTCCGCCTTGTTCCGCTCCTCCTCGGCCATGTTCTTCTCATCCTTGAGCCTCTTCCGCTCGCCCTCAATCTGCTCCTTCATGGCTTCAATCTCTTGCTCCGTGTGACCCTGCTTCTCCTTTTTCTTCTTCTTCCCTTTCTTGGCCTTCTTATTCGGACTGGACGAGTCCTTGTCAGTCATGACCACGGCGTCATCGTCAGAGTCGTCCTCCTCCTCATCGCCCTCCTCACTGCTCTCCCCCTCTCCACCCTCGCTCTCCAGCAGCCGCTTCAGCTCCTCGATCTCCTTCTGATACTGGCGCATGAGCGCATCTTTGGGGTCCTCGTTGATCTTGGCACTGTTCTTGATGTTCTTGGCTCGGTTGGCATAGCGCAGAGTGCTCAGCGTCTCATCGTAGTTGAACGAGGCCGGACCGCAGTTGGCAAACATGAGTGTCTTTGAGTTGCCGCCGAGAGAGTCTTGCAGAAGTCGGGTTAGCTTGGAGTTTCTGTATGGAACGTGGGAGCTCTTGCCGTCGACTAGGGCGGAGATGACGTTTCCCAGCGTGGACAAGGATAGATTGATCTTGGTCGCCTCTTTAAGCTGCTTGCCGGTGGCACCCGTCTTACTCTGCCGCTCACTCCCAGCCAAATCCACCAAGTGGAGCTTGCCCACCCTGAAATGCTGCTGGCCGTCCGCACCTTTCTCCGAGCACTCCACCGTGATGGTGAAGATCGCGTGACTCCGCGAGCTGTGCGCGTTCATGTTGGTCTTGCCAACAGATCTGTTCTTATTCCCCATCGTCATGACCCTGTCCATGTCGTCCGCATTGTTAACGACGAACGCGGACAGGTCCTTGACGTAGACGCCGACGTCGGGGCGCTCCTTCACGTCCAGGCTGACGTTCTGATCCTTTCCGAGCAGGTCTCGAACCTCTTCATTGTAGATTTCTAAGTAGGACACGCGCACGAGGAACTTGATGTTCTCCTCCGCCTTGGCAATGTGACCAAAGATGTGCGCAAACGAGTTTGGGATGATTCCCTTCATCTCAGGCTTTGTCCGATCTCCCTCCATAGTGAACGTCTTCCCAGTCCCAGTCTGCCCGTACGCGAATATCGTCCCGTTATACCCCTCGATGACGTTCTCCACAATCGGCCTGGCCACCCTGTTGTACACATCCATCTGCGTCGAGTCCTGGCCGAAGACGGTGTCAAACGTGAACATCTTTGGCGGGGACTCCCTGTGCGTGGCGTCGTTGGGCGTGTCCAACCTGATGGAGCCGTTGATGTTGTCCACCTTGACAATGTCGGCGTATCTCGCCTCGCGCTCGTCCGTGTTCATGGGCCGGATCCGGACGACCACCTTGACGGTGTCGATCTCGCCCGGGGGCGTGGGAGGGGCCTTGGTCGCGGTCATGATCACGGCGACATCTGATCGAGTATTTTTCCTGCTGAAGAATGTGTGTGTACGGTGGTAGTGTGGTGGACCCGGCGCGACGGCCCATCAAGGTTTTTGAGTGAAGAGAAAGCCCGATTCATCGATCCGACAACGGAGGGAAAGGTGAAAGTTCTTGTGGCGGACGCGGGGCGGAGAGGTTGCATCACACTGATGATGACGAGTTCCGTCCTTGTTGCGAACATTCCGCAGATAAAATTCGTGTCGAAACATGTTTATTTTTTATGTCAGGGATGATTTACAGCTTATAAAGTGGCCCATGAATGGAAAATACTCTTCAATAATTACAATTTTCTACTTTAAGATATCTTCCAGTGAGCAAAATTAACTTCACAGTATAAAATAATGTGTTTCAATCATTATTTCTGAAAAGGATTAGAAGATATCGAAGCTAATTGAAACAATTTTGGCAGCATCATTAACTTCTCTGGTAGGAACCCTTTTATTTGTCAATAGAAGAAGAAAACAACTTGCCTTAAAAGTTCTATCACCTCTCCGGCTTCCCCTCCAGTCCGCACTTGCTCTTCCCCGTGATCGAGTCCCAGCAGAGCAGTTCCTCCAACACTGATCACTGATCACTGATCACCGATCATCATGTCGAAGCGAAAAGCGCCCGGAGAGAGACTCGATGGCGGCGAGAAGAGCACAAACGACAGGATCGCCTCCTTCCTGTGGGAGCTCGCAAACTATGAGAAGAACACGAACAGGTAACAAAGACACTTTAAAAGACGAGTATAATATGCTAATCTCAAAGATGTGTTACAGAGCCATGCACAAGTTCAACGCATACCGCAAGGCTGCTTCCACCGTCGCTAACCACCCGACCGAGATCACCTCCGGCGACGAGGCGTCCAAGCTGGACGGCGTCGGGAAGAAGATTGCCATCAAGATCGACGAGTTCCTTTCCACGGGAACGCTGCAAAAGCTGGAGAAGATCCGCAAGAGTGAGCCGAGCCAGGCAATCAACCTCATGACACGCGTCGCTGGCATCGGCCCTGCAAAGGCTCAGGACCTCGTCGCGTCCGGGATCATGACGCTCGAAGACCTCCGGAACAACCAGGACCGGCTCAACAAACAGCAGAAAATCGGGCTGAAGCACTTTGAAGACTTTGAGGAGCGGATCGACCGCGCAGAGATTGTCGAGGTCGAGACCGTGTTGAAGAAGCGCGTGCGGCGGTTGGACGACAAGTACACGCTCACCATCTGCGGCAGCTACCGTCGCGGTCTGCCCTCCAGTGGCGACATTGACGTGCTGCTAACGCACGATGATTACACGTCGGAGCAGTCTGCAAAGGCGAACGGACACCGGTTGAAGAAGGTCGTGGAGGACCTCGTGGACTTCGGCCTCATCACGGACACAATCTCCCTTGGGGATCACAAGTTCATGGGCGTGTCCCAGCTGTCTGATGGGCACAAGTTCCGCCGGCTCGACATCATGCTCCTGCCCAAGGATCAGTATTGGTGCGGCATCCTCTACTTCACCGGCAGTGATATATTTAATAAGAAGATGCGCGCGCACGCGTTGGAGCAGGGCTTCACGCTTAATGAGTACACGCTGCGGCCGTTGGACTCGGGCAATCAGCCGATGGAGCCGCTGCCGGTTTCCAGTGAGGAGGATATTTTTGATTATATCAGTTATGACTTTAAGGAGCCACATGAGAGAACAGGAGGTTAAGATTTGAATAGAAAGTGTTCGTACAAAAATTGGAGCAATATTGTTGAATAAAAAGTATGCTACTCGAGTGTATAAAATGTATTTGTTTTGAGAAGGCACTACACTAAATTTAACATCTGTCAATGTTAGTTAATTTTGACATAATTTTAGACACAGAGGCGAGTGTAAGTTCATTAGTTGATTGTTCTAAGGAGGTTCTTATGATTAGTCCATTGTTCCTACAAATGACAGAGGGGAAAAAGTGCCTTTGAAAAGTTTGAAGGAAATCTTTATTATGTTTGCTTGGTTATTATAAAAGCACAAAGAAGACAAAGATCACTTTGTTTCATAAATAGTATTGTGTATGTTTCTACCAAACATTAATTTTGTATAAGACGTGATTACTGAAATGGAGCTTTTTTCGTTAAGTACAAATGCGATTAGGACTAAGCTCCTTGGTCTATTCATGATTTTGCATGAATTATGCCTTTGATAGGTCTACATTTGTCATAACAATGTACTTAATGGTGCTTAAACGCTATATATTTACTCTTATATTATTAATATATCAAAAGTCTAAATTCAGAAACCTCTGGTGTAGATTAGTATCCTTGCATATTGGTATCGACGAGTCATTGTTGCCCATAGATTGGGGTGCTATAATTTGACAATGCAATACCGGAATGGATTTTCCTTGCTTCTTTTATCAATCCTTCTTCCCATACATATGGTCATCATTCTAATGCACACCACTACTACCACGGGAAGTTCATTAATCTCAATCTCCACCTCGGTCGCCTGGAAAAACAAAGTCTTGGATTGGATGTTAGTTTCTTCTGGAAATACTGAGGTTATATATAGCATCATTGACCTTAAAATACGTTTATAATCCCAATTAATGCAGGCCAATTCAGCTACTGAATGCTTTGCACAATGCCGGGTAGCAACCGGTTGCCAAGCCAGTTTTTATGACCCGGGGTTATCAGCATGCACTTTTGGAACTCTCCGTTCCTCGAAACTTGCCATTGGATCTACTGACAACCTTGCCACCAAGACGGTATTCACAGAGATGAGTCAGCATAAGATATTCGACATGATAGATGTCATTGGTGCTTACCCAGAAAACATGAACAATGATGATGCTACGACAATGTGTCAGGTATATGTGACTCCATCAAAAATAGTTACAGATGGAACTTCAATGGTTTACTTCATTATAGGGGTTATGCACAGATGGAAGCCTACTGCAACACCAAATGACCAATCCTCATGTCCTAGCTTCAGTGAAGAGCACAAGTTACAGACGTAAGTCTGAACTTAGTACTGGTTAGTTTGGAGGGAAATAGTAATCTTGGATATTTATTGCCTTGTTGGCGATTCTTGTCCGTTACTGTCATACTTTAGTCAGTTTACACTACTGTGCCCGTTTTTAAAAAGTAAACTTCAACCTTAACTATGCTTAAGGTTGAATATTTTTGGCTGAGTTTCTCCAGCTAGCCAGGCAGAAAATTCAACCCTAAATTCAACCTTCAGTCCTCCTACGGTTGAATTTTACTTTTTAAAAATCGGGCACTTAAAACTTAGACTTAGTCTTAATTTTCTATATCTATAAATATGAAAAGAATTTTGTATAATACCTTTGCATGCTGCTTTAATTAGTGTACAAGTGAAATAATTATATTACAGATTGGATTGGCCTCACCCGACCCGTTCCTAACACGAACTGCACCAACGCAAGCTGTACAGATCTAGTCTGGATGGATGGAACGCCAATTGACTACAATGAAGTAAAATATTTTCATTCAGTCAGCCTTAATAATAACATTTTCCAACTTTAAATTTACAGTAAAATGTGCTGATAACTATTTACAAATAGCCTTTTCAGCTAGCAGACGCTGGCCTTTCTCTTCATTCGGACGGTGTCGACACTTGCCACGTAGTCCAACTAAGAACCGAGGTACGCAGTTGGAACTGTAGCGACACAACAACATCAAGGACATGGTGCCAATGTGGTCAGGGGTTCAAGGAGGAGCTACTAGGCCTCGTATGAAAAGTCGAAAAGAATCGTGTGTATAACTGAAGTGTAAATACATTAAAATAAGAACCTAGGAAGATTTCGGAGATCAATACAGTACCTGTAAGATTTAAATATGTACGTCTATAATCGTAGCATTAGAACATGCATTTTATACTATTCCTTTATTGAATAATGTCATGTCGTTTTAATTTGCAACCTTTAATTACATAAGGCAGCTAGTTTTGATAAAATCTAATTAAAAATGTGCGGCATCAAGATTTCTCTATTCGGCCGGCAGGCAATGTATCTTATAAACTACTAGTCTACTACATATTCGGTGATGATATACCGATTCCGCTGATTAAATACTTCTTTCGGGTGAGACTGAGGATTTTTTTGGAACCAATTTTTGCCGAGCATTAAGACCAAAGAGTATAGTCTATGATAAGGACGAGCAAAATTTGAAGGATCAAAGGATCAACTTATGATCATTAACACATAATCCTATTGGATCAATACACTACAGTGGTACATTTTTAGGATTTGATTGGCAAAATAAAAGGGCAAAAAGAATGGATTGGACCCAATGAGCTTTAATTTTACTGTAATATCTTTATATAATCTCATTGACTGAACCGTACTTGTATTAACGCGCCTCTAAATAATATCAGTAGTATGACAGCAATCTGTTTATAATACTTTTCCTTACTTTATTTCTGCATTTAATTATTTGCTAGAAATATACCATTGAGATTCGTCATTGGAAGCATAACATCGTAGTTTAATATCACAATTGTGAAGAACACAATTTAAGTACGCACTCAGCCATGGATGTCATCATTTCCATTAAATACATTATTGCATGTGTTTGTACATTTTCTTCAGAGAGCATTTCACGCCATATACTCCACTTTGATTTCATCATCTTCATCGGCCAGCACCACGGCCATTCCATCATCATTGTCCAGGACGGGGTCCACACCCTCATCTGTATGACCGACATCATTGTTTGCCATCGGGTCCACACCCTCCTCGACGTCCAGGGCATCATTGTGTGCCATCGGGTCCACGCCCTCGTCGTCCACGTTCATCAGATCGTCGTCCATCTCCAGCCCGAGGTCACCCAGGTCGCCCACGCCAAACACACTGTTGACAAAGTTGGGGTCGATGTCGAGCATGTCACCCAAACCCGAAGAGTCCTCCTCTCTAGACTCATTGTAGTTTGCCGGTGGCTGATCGCGCAAGCCATCAAACAAGGCTTTGAACTCCGCATCGAATTGGTCCTCGTAGTCGTAGATCGTCATCCGATGCTTGCTCTGCAAGTGATCCCTCAGCTTGGTCGTTTCCATCTTGACCAAGGTGTTGCAAAGGCGACAACGATGACGCACGGGATCGTGTGAGCTGATAATACGGCTTAAGTTGAAGCTCTGACCCTTATGACGAGCAAGGAAGTGTTGGTTTAGCGCGTGCACGCTGGTGCTGGTCGTTGTGCACTCGTAGCACTGGACGGGGTTCTGATTCCACTTATAGCGACAGAAACGCCGCTCATTCCTGGGCGGCGCTAGAGACGGAGGCAGGGGCAGGCGGCCGCCTGAACTGTGGGGCATTGGTTGTACAAGCTGCACCGGATGCCGCTTTGACAAGCTCTGTCCCAGTCCGTACATAGACTTGTAAGTCTCTGTGGGCATTCCATGGCAGCTCATCAGATGAGACGAGATGTCCCTCGGGTCGTGTGAGCAGGTTGCTGAGCACAGCTTGCAGGTGAACGTGCGCTCGGTAGCCATGGGCAGTCCGTACTCGGACGTGTACGATTGCATCGTGATTCCAGCATGGACTTGTCCCAGATGGTCACCAAAGGCCTGTTGGGAAGGAAGACATCCAAAGCAAATCCCGCAAATGTACTGGCAGCCCTGCATCCACTGGCTATCGGAAGCACTCTTCTTCTGCTTCTTGTTACGCACGTGCTTGTTGAAGAACTTGCCGAGGTTGGGAAATCCATGCACTTTAACGTGTTCCACGAGCTTCTCCATATTCCTAACGACCTTTTGAGGGCAAAGCGGGCAGCTGTAGAGGGGCGCGTCCTCAAGTGAAGCCTCCACGGCCTCGTAAAGTGCCTGCCCGGACACACCGTGCGACACGATGTAATGGTGCCGCATGAAGCGCCGATTGTTGGACTCAACGCCGCACGTGCGGCACTTGAACGTGCACGCCTCCTCCCAGACGCGCACCATCTGCTTGTGCGTCGTGTGGTACTGCTCGTAGTACTGGAGCGGCGTCATCCTGACCTGGTGCGCCGTGGACAGATGCAGCACGATGCTCTCCGGCGACCGCGTCACCTTCTCACCGCACACGCCGCACTCGTAGTCTTCGTAGGCGTGGAGGTCACCGTGGAGACTGAGGTAGTCCTCTGTGGAGAGCCTGTGCTGCAGCAGCAGGTGAGCCTGGAGATCGTTCGCGGTTCCAAGTCCGACATTGCAAATCTTGCAAAACGGCTTTCCAGAGTCCATCCAACGGTTCAGTGACTCGTTAATATCAGTGCCATCCGGCTGGCTGTCGTCACGCGCCTTCACGAAGCCCTTAATGTACTCGGCCAGGGTGATGTTGTGGCTGCCAAGGTGTTGCTGGAGGTGATCCTCGCGCTGCAGGACGTCCACGTGGCAAAGGCAGCACTGGTGGAGGATGTAGCGTTCGTGGAAGGCATTGGCGTTCCCGTGAGAGGACTCGCAGTGGGATTTCATCATTGGGAGGCCGTCAAGTGCGTTGACCCGGGCGCAGAAGGCGCACTGCAAGTAGCGGGTCTTGCTGTCATCAAGGATGAGATCGTTGGTTGTGCCGCCGGGCTGAGCAAGCCCTCCTTTCTCTCCGAGCACATACTCGGTATAGATTCGCTCCGGAGACATGTTATGAAAATGAGCATGGTTGGTCCAGGTATCCCTTTCATAACGTATTTCCTTCCCGCATACAGGACAAGGCTTCCGAACTTCTTCCACCAGCTCGTGTCCATGGGCGACGCGGTAATCCGACATTGATGTTTTATGGACCTTCTCGAGATGCTTGTAGATGCCCATGTAGTTTCCAAACGGATTTCCACATATCTTACAGCTGTAATTGCACTGGTCTCTCCACTTTATGAAGCTCTTCCTGTCGCTGAATTTACTGAGCTGGTTTGAATTGCCCGGCTTGGGAGCAAGGTGCCCTTTTGGGCCTTCCAGATGAATGCGGCTTTCCAGAAAGGTCACACCAGCCTTGAAAGTTTTCCCCTGTACATGGCTCTGAAAGTACTCCTTCATGCTGAGGGAGTGGATCTTCATAACATGGCCGGAAATGGCCAAGACGTGGAACTTAACGACAGTTCCACAGATGGCGCATGGCATGTCCCTCTTCCTGGTAGACATGGCTCCGTATTTCTCTTGGTAGACAGCCCCTTCCAGGTCGTGTGCTGCCTTGACGTGCTTCATGAGTGAGGATCTCGTCACCAGTTGCATCCTGCACTTCTCCACCCTGCAGTTGTATGTATAGCCGCTGTGTTTCCAGGTCTTGAACCTTGTAATCGCATCACCCTCCGAGTAGCCACCTCTCATCTGAACCTCATCTCCGGTGGCAGACCCGTAATCGGCATCTCCTTGCTCTTGCTGAGCATCCTTCATGACCACTAGGTAGTAGTACTTGGCCACGGAGTACCCGTGTGCCTTGACGTGCTTCTCAATACTCCACGGGTACCAGAGGATGTCCTTCTTGCACAGCTCGCACTCTCGCTCCACCTTCTTCGACATCATCTCCCCGTAGTCCTTCTTGTAATCCTCGACGCTGAGCTTATGCACTCGACGCAGGTGGCCCTCCAGCACGCCATAGTCCGACAGCTTCTTCTCGCACACCCGGCAGTCGTACTCGCACCCCAGCTGCCAAGTGCGATACTCGGGCGTCGGCTCCTCGTGGTAGATCTTGAAGTATAGCCTCGGGGATAGATGGTGCGTGGAGAGGTGCTTGGCCACCCCAATCCTGCTGAAACGACATGTCTTACGACACTCTCTACACCTGAATTTATCTCCGCTGGATGGAAGGACTGGATTCTGGGCCTTGAAATCTACTTCAGTCATATGATGCGTGTGTATGAGATGTTTCGTCCAACCACCGCGCAAGAGCACGGCGCACAGAGGACACTTGAACGACCCCTGAGCCCACCACTCTTCAAACGACTCTCTCTGCTCACTGGTCGTAGCTGTTGAAGCTGCCTCGTCTTCGATCAGGCCCTCCGGGTCGTAGTACTTCTTAAAGAATGCGGTCATCTCCATCCCGTGAACCTTGCTGCAGTGCTGACCCCACGCACCCGGCTCATGCTTGACCAGCTTGTAGCACACGGCGCACTCAATCTTGCTCGACTTGACCATGTAGCTGGTGGCGCCGTGCATGGCCTTGTAGTTGTCCCTGGTCACGGCGTGCGACGCCTCCACGTGATCCCAGAACTCCACGCTGGACGTGAACGTGCTGTTGCAGATTGCGCACTGGAACTCGCACGCGCCTGCGAGGAAGGATTCCAGGGTGTAGTGGACTTCAGGTGACGGCGACCGCGCTTCAGCTTCAGTAGCAGAGCCAGGTCTACTTGACTGTTTTATCGAATCAGCTTTTGAACCAGGCCTCGATGTGTCCTCCTCCTCCAGCGGCGTGCCAGGTTTACTACTTCCAGAGCTAGACGATTCCATTTCCTCGTCATCATCGTCAATAAACTTCTTAAGCTCATCTTCGGAATCGCTCCCGAGGTCGTCGCCCACAACATCGTCGATATCAACCTCGTCTTCGTCCTCCTCCACCTCTTCATCCGCCTTCCACTCCGCATCACTCCCTTCAGATTCGGACTTGACGGGCTCAGCCTCTGGAGTGGGTGGTGAGGAGTGCACTGGGGAGGGGTGTAAGGAAGATTCAGGAGACGGCTCTGGAGACTGCTCTGCCAAAGGCAACTCTTCCGAAGGCTCTTCCTCCTCCAATGCCACTTTGTCCGCCTCAAAGCAGTCCGCATACACGTCCATCTCCATAGCGTGCGCCCTCTCCAGATGCTTCTCAATGAAAACCTTGGTGTGCTGAACCTTGACGTCGCAAATGAGACACTTGTACTTGGCAGTCTTGGTCGCCATCTGACCAAAGCGCTGATACACGGCGTCCTTGTCCATGCCATGCTCGCTGGTGGTGTGAGCCAAGAACTCGGCCTGATCGTAAGAGAAGAAGGCGTCGCATACGCGGCATGGGTATTCGTATCCCTGGTACCACAGTTGCTTAGGCTTCACAAACTCAGTCCTGGGTTTCTTAGATCTGGACTCCGTGCTGTCTGGACGAGCTGTAGCCTCTTCCTCCATCTCTCTTCGTCTCTTTGCCGACTTGGGACCCACAAAGGTTTTCTTTGAGATGGAACCAATCTTTAGCTTTTCAGTATCCTCATCTTTTGGTTTTTCTTCCTCTTCTTTCGGCTGCTCTTCCTCCTTTACCACCTCTTCCTCCTTCTTCCTCTTCGACTTTGGCCCGAGGAGCTTCTTCTTTGTGGGCGTGGCCGACCTCTCCCTGATCTCCCTCTCATGCTCCTCCGCCTGAGCCTTCGGCACCTCCACCCTCACCTTGTAGTGACTCTTGATGTTAAACTGACTGCCATACTTCTCCACCAACATCTGCTCGTGCTCAATCCACAAGTGATTGGTCACCGCCGGGAAGTTGCGCTTGACCATGACCTTGCACAGCTTGCACTTGATGTGCACACCCTTGGTCTCGAGCTGACCATGGACATCCACGTAGTCGTCGCTGGAGACGGCGTGGCTGGCCCTGATGTGCTTGCGGAGGTCGTCCACCAGGTGGAACACCATCAGGCAGATCTGACAGCGGTACTCGCAGCCGGCGAACCAGGGAAGCTGGTACTCGACGGGGATCAGCGGGCCGACGTCCTCCACGGGAGGGACCTTGGTCTTGACATCGTCCTCATCCTTGATCTCTGTCGTCTCCTTCTTGGTCGCAATCTTCTCAATTCGGAGGACGACCGGCTCCCGAGGTGTCGGCATCTCTTCATGGACCTTGGGTGTCTGCACGTCCTCGGAGGTTGATTGAGAAGATTGGGTTCGCCGTTCGAAGGCTGGGTGGTCAGCTGTAATGACAAAATAATTTATTAAATTTAATATCCATTATAATGCCTATATCACATCATTATACTCACGCTTCAATCGCTCTACAGGCAGCTGAAACTGGAACCTGATGCTGAGAGTGCGGTTTACAATGGCCCTGTGGTCGAACTCAATCACGTGCTTGGTACCTAAATGAGAAGCATATTTTAAAGTTGTAAAGTATATTCTTAAGTATTAAAAACCCTTACGTAGATGGTTGATGTAGCTGTGAGCGGGCAAGCCGTTGAAGTCGACCGAGTCGGCACAGTAGAGGCATTGGAACGCAACCGAGGGCGGCGGCGGCGGGTCCTCTGCAGGTGCGGGTGGGGAAGGCGAGGGCGTGGGCGTGGCTGGTTGAGGTGGGTCTTGTTCTGTCGCTGTGGGCGTGTTGTCCACTCCCTTGGCCTTTGCTGGTCGCCCTGGCCCTCCTTTCCTCTTCTTCTTGGGCGGCATCGTGGCCGCCGGGCGAAGACTGAGACGGACTTGGAGGCAGAAAGAATTAGAAGAGCTGAAGGTGGCCCGTCGTCAGGGCCAAAGTCAGGGCCGAGGGCCGGTCACACTGAACCGTTACTACAGTGGATCGATAGTTTGCTTTAAATACGTGAACATCAAAGGTGAAACCCCTTTTTAGTCACTTTCCACTTTCGGAAGCGTTCGTTTTGTTGACTTCGTCATTTCGCTCCCAAAAAAACGTAAAAAAGTGGAGGGTTCGCAACAGGTGGCAAAAGGAGACCGAATAATGACATCATTATTGGATTATAATTAAAATAAAATGTGACCGCATGTCCGTCATTATTAATTTATTACGTACATATAGATTACACTTAGCTATAATACTTAAAATACCGCTTCTAAATACTTTTTTACGATTTAATTTCCGCATAAACAATTTTTGTGGCTTCCCTGGGTCACTCAGGAATAACAAAACGACTTCAATAACAACAGTGCTGAGACTTTTTTACTTTTTTTGTTAGCTTCCGTGACCATCGTGACGGGCATGACCATGACTTCGTCCCTGTCGTCCATGACAGGATTCCAGATCTTCCTGGCGGTGAAGCGAAAGAAGGCTCAGAACAAGGGACAGCAGCCGATAATATCAGAGGCCAATGCTCAGCAACTGTGGAACGCCCTCACAGTGGATCAAAAGAAGCCGTACGAGGACAAGGCCAAGACATTCCACACACCCACTGTGCAGCCGTTCCAAGTCTTCTTCCAGGATAAGCTCTTACCTTTGCTGCTGAATGGAGTCTTGGAGTTTAACTCGGTGTTCCAGCGCCTCACTGAGGAGTGGACGAGTCTGTCAGAGGACTGCAGGGCGGTGTACAAGGCGAGGGCGAGGAGGACACCCATGGTGGGTGTGGACAGAGCCAAGGCGCTCATGAGGGACAGGGAAGGGGACTTGGGGAAGTGGGAGGGGCTGTCGGAGCTACAGAAGCAACGGTGGCTGTTGGAAGCCAACATGATGGAGGCGAAAGGTCATTTGCGATTGCAAGAGGGAGCCGGATTTGAACGGGTGGGCAGTGGGAAGGAACTGTTTGACTGGCAAAATGATGACAGCGGTGTCTTATGGGACAGTCTGAAGAACAGTGATCGTATTGCCTTTGAAAGGCGGTTCAAGAACTTTGATGCAGTGTGGAATAATAATGATAAAAGTATCGAAAGACGGTGTTCCAAATGCAGCGAGGTTGTGGACAATGTACTGGAGCATACGAGATTAGAACATCTCTTTCCATGTCCAGTCTGTCTCAAACTATGCAAGTCATCCGCCGACCTCAAGTCTCACGTACTCGCCCACCATATTCAGGAACACTCTTGTGAGAGTTGCAGCGATTTCAAATCGAGCGATCGGAGTCAAGTCCACACCCACTTTGTAAAACATCATTTCGATGAGGCTGACCTGAATCGGGCTCACCCCTTGGTGCTGTCTGCCAATGGTAAGGGAACGGCGGGCCTCAACTGCATCGAGTGTAACCTGGAGTTTGACAGCGTCGGCAAGCGGTCTCATCACAGGCTCACTGTCCACGGAAAATGGCAGGGTGGACAGACATGTCCAGATTGTCAGAAGCAGTACAAGACACCCTCTGCTATGAAGAAGCATTGGAGACAGGAGCACGGAAACAAGGAGGCCGCATCATGTACTCAGTGTGATTACAAGACGAATGACAGCCACGATATGAAGGTTCACGAGCGAAAGCACAGCGGTGAACGCCCCTTCCAATGCGACCAATGTCACTTCGGGTTCAGAAAGGGCTCCGATCTGAAGCGTCACCGTATCCGATGCCAGGGCGTCAAGCACCGTTGTGAAAAGTGCCACGAGATCTTCCACTACAAGAAGGACTTGGAGACGCACGCGTCGTGGTCACGAACGTGCGGCGAGATGGCTTCCAAGGTCGATCTGAGACGGGGAAAGCCGCCGATGATGCTCAAGCTCCATCTCGGTCGGGATCAGGCTGTCGTCGGCGCCGGGGAGGCACTGGAGAAGCTTGTGAGCTCAGAGAGCGGGTTTAACAAACGCGTCCGGCGGACAAAGTGTGGATTGTGCGCCTGCTGCATGCGAAAGGCGGATTGTAGGGAGTGCGCGCCGTGCGTGTGGAAGGCCGCGCATCCGGAGCAGGCGTCTCGCCGCACGTGCGTCCTGCGGCGGTGTCCCAACATGGCGTCGCAGTACGACATCGTTCCGGAGAGGAAGAAGAGTGTGACGGCCGCATTGCAGGACTTGAACGTGGAGCTGTTGGAAGGGCAGAAGGGAGCGGCGGAAGATGTGCAACCGGTGAACCAGCAGGAGGACGTTCTGCTTGGGTTTGATGATGCGACGCTATTGGATATTGATGATGTCGATCTGTTTACCTTAAAAAGCCCTCTGGATATCACCAATGAAGATTTCAGTTGAGAGCACTCGGTACATTACGATTGGACTAAGTGACAATGGCTTACATGCATGGTGATTATAAGAGAGTTTCATATCTCCGTGGCTTACTACTCTTTGAAGCAATTGAGGCCGAATTTTGTTCTTGTTTCTTGCTAATTATGTGCTTAATCGTGTTTGAAAACACTAGTTTTTATATTACTAAAATTCCATTTCAAAACACGAAAGAGAAGAGAACAAAAATCGGACTCTGCCTCTGGAGTAGAATAGATTGTTAGGCCAGAGAGACAAGCTAAAGAAGTCTCGGTAGCTTGCCTTTGCTTTAGCATTCTCTGGAAATATGATCGCTTGAAATTGCTCTTTGTTATAAATTTAGACTCGGAAATACATACATAAAAATAGGTGGAATTTCATAACTTAACGAACATTATCACTATTTTTTCTCACTGGCCTCCATATGATTTCCGATTGCTTTTTTTTTTTGAAAACTCGTTATATTTCTGGCTTTTGGAAAACAATAAATCGCTCCTTATCACCAAAATCTTTGACCACTTCCTTCATAATCACGGTAATGTCTTTCCGCTCAGGCAAGAGCCGTGGCAGCAGGTAGGCGTGGCACGGATCCACCTCCACAAACGCCACGCCCCCTGGCTTCAACATGTTGGAACAAAACACCAACAGCGGCAAGAGCACACTCGTGCCATCCTTGCCACCGTCCAGCGCGCGCAAATCCTCGTACACCCGGACTTCCGGCTCCAACTCCATGAGATCCTTCCTGGGCACGTAGGGCGGGTTGCTCACGATGACATCGTACAGGTCCGACACGATCGGGTCCACGTCCTTGCCTTTCAGCTTCCCGTCCGGGGCCAGCTTGGCATGGTGCACGTTGATCCGGTCGCCCAGCCCGTTCATGACGGCGTTCTCCATGGTGAGCACGCACGCCTCGCTGAACATGTCAATGGCGGTCATGTGGAGGTGTGGGAGGGCGCTGAGCAGGGCTAGGGATATTGCACCGCTGCCGCAGCCAATCTCCAGCACTTTGGGATTGTCCTGGTTTTGCAGGCGATCTTTAACCAGTTGGACAAGCTGCTCCGTTTCTGGCCGTGGTATGAACACAGGCGGCCGCATGTTGAGAGTGAGATCGCAAAAGTCCCACTCTTTGAGAATGTATTGGACTGGCATTCGGGCTAAGCGACAATGAGCGTAGACATCCAGCTTGGCCTCGATGTCAGAGTCTGCTAGATCGGCGATCCTTTTATCAACACTATCAAGGCTCTTAACGTTCAAAGCACCAGCCGTGAGATGCTGTGCTGACACCAGCGGTTCTGGCACTCCCGCTTCTTCAAACTTCTTCGCAGTGTCTTTTATGAGGTCACCAATAGTACGACGACCAGTTGAGTACAGTCTACATTTGGCTAGAGTTCTTTGACTAAGAATGCCTTTGACGGCTTTAAATAACACGCTCATCTTGTCTCTTAACGTTCCCTTTTTAGAGCTTCTTTCCCCTGGGCTTCTTCTTCTCCTTCTTCCTTCCCCACTTCTGCTGCATCCACTCTCTCTCGTCCTTGATCTTCTCGATGCGCTCCATCATCTCCTTGTCGTCGTCGTACAGGCGGTGCCAGATCTCCTCCTTGGGCACGCGGCCGGGCAGGTCCATCGAGGGGTAGTTGAGCATCATGGAGCCGTGGCGAGGGGTGGGCACGGAGCGGAGCTTCTTGTTCTCTCTGAAAATAAATGTCAAGAGATCTTATTAGCATCTTGATAGTTGACTTGTGATGAACAGTAATATATAGAAATACATTAGTACTGATAAGATTTGCTGGATACATGTATTAAGTACTAAAAACTATAGTATTATACGTAATTAAAGCTAAAAATCAACTTATTAGACTACTTTTATATATAAAACAAGAGTATAAAATATGTTTACTATTATATACTCGTTATAATAAGAGCAATGTTTCGCTTACCTGTAGAGCACGTCCTGCTGCACGGTGGGATCCCACGCCGTGAACTCCAGCTTGTCGTCGAGCCTCTTCCTCACCTTGTCGATCCTGTATCCAGTGGCGAGACTGTAGCACTTGACGAGGATGTGGTCGGCCTTGGCCTTGGCGAGGTCAGCGCTCGTCACCGACAGGCGGAGCAAACTGGTCAGGCGCATCGTGACAGGGGTTTCACCGTTTAGGACAGGGACGAGGGCGACGCCATGAGAGCGGCGAGGAAGTTGTTTGCTTTAAGTCTTTAGTTCGGGGGAAATTCACCCAACCTCATCGTTCAGCGCTGGAAGAAATTAAGCAAGAAATGCAAATTAAATTTTAATGGGGAGATTATTATGAGCTATTAAAAGGTTGATCATTATTTAAATGTAAATATACATTTCATAAAAATGGACTGTATGAAACTAATTAAACTAATTATATTACCAGAGAGAAGTAAACAAATCGGGTTTCTCCCTTTCTTTTGTGCTCCCCCTGAACAATTATCAATAAACTTTTTTCTCTCTTCCCAGCAAAGTTGAGCAAACTGAGGCAAAGAAACCAAACTCGGCGTCTTCTGCTCACCAGCAGACCCATTAAAGGAGCTTCCCCGATTCGAGGGCGTTCCAAGGGCGATTCCAGTGCCACCATGGGCTCCCCGGACGAGATCATCGTGCTCGACAGCGACGACGAAGAGTCCGCCGGCGGTTCTTCCATGAACTACAACCCAAACAACTACGCCGACCTGCTGAGCCAGCAGCGCGCCGCCAGACCGGGCCCCGCCAGCAGGAAACCGGCCCTCGGCCCCAACGGAGTGGTGGCGCCCGCAAATAAGCGACCCAGCCCCATGCCGCCCTTTGCAATCTTCTCGCAGGAGCAGCGGCCGCAGGTGGCCGCGGCGGAACCAGGGCTCAGCTTTGGAGAGCTCGGCAGGCGGCTGGGCGAGATGTGGCACGCACTCACCGAGGATCAGAAGAATGCCTACAGGAGGAGGGCGCAGGACATGCACAGGCAGAAGCTGGTCCAGTGGAACAAGCAGCAGATGAAGGGAAGGCCAGCCATCGGAGCAGTGCCTTCCACGCCACCGCCAGTACGCGCACGGCCTGTGACCAATGCGTCGTCGGGACAGCCGTATCAGGCACGCCGCACCAACGGCTACACCATCTACTGCTCAGAGATGCGCAAACGGCCGAGTTTCTCCAACATGCCCGCGTCGGTGCAGTCGGTGCGCCTCACGGACGCGTGGAAGAAGACGCCGGCGGCGCTGAGGGCGAGGTACGAGGAGAGAGCGAAGCGGTTCAATGAGGCTGAGGCACAGAAGGCCCTTGCGGCCAGAAGAAGGGGCGGCTCACAACCCCCACCGCTGCAGCGGATGACGGCCGGACGTGGGCGCGGCAGAGGCAGGCCACCGGGATCGGCCTCTCAAACTGGACAGCTCAGAATCGCTTCCGGGTCCCCTCGTGGTGGTGGCAGGGTCAGCCTACCCAGCAGCATTTCCATATCTCGCGTGGAGGGCGATGGAAACGTCCGTATACCCCAGTTGCCTGCATCGACTCAGCTGACCGTCCAGAGGGGCGGCCTCCCTCCAAGGCGGCCTCTACCCCCAAGGCCGCAAGCAGGGCCTTCGCCGCAATCCCGTGCCTACCAAGAGTCTCTTATAATCAGGAGGGGCGTTGGGAGACCTTCTCGCCGTGGCATGCCAGTCCCCATGCTATCCAGAGGAGGAGGGTCTCGCGGTGGCCGGACTGGATATGTGCCTATATTACCAGCAGGAACGCCGCCGCCGCAGCCTCATCTGCTTATGAATCTCCGAAAGCGGTCCATGGGAATGCCAATGGGCCACGTGCAGGTTGCGTCATCACCACCCCTGGTCAAGCGGCCCAAGATGACGATAGTCCCACCGCCTAACTTGAGTGGGTTCGGCAAACCATGTACCTTTGGAAGCCTCAGCCCATTGGACAAGCTCTGCCGCCTTTGCGGTGTCCGGTTCCAGGACGCCGTGTGCATTTTCAAAATAAGTGACTCGCCTGAGCTCATGCATAAGCTGCAATACGTTCTCGGGCTGGAAATCGACGTGGACAAGGAGCGCGCGGACGGCTACCCTAACATTGTCTGCCGCAAGTGTTGCGAGAACCTCATCATGTTCTCTGGCTTCAAAGAGCAGGTGAACGAAGGCGTCAACAAGCTGCACACATTCATGCAGCGCCGCCGGTCAGCGCTCGAGGCGCAAGCACGGCGGAAAGCAATGATCCAGGCCAGTCAGGAGGACACAAACTTCATCTCCGTGGAAGAGATTGTCAACCCTGAAGATGAGTCGTCGATCCTGCCTGACCTGGATATGGACGGCGGAGAGGTGCCGAAGCCGGTCGACATTAAGAAGGAGTTGCACGCCGGGCTGAGGGATGACGGAGAGTCGTCGCAAGAGGCTCCTGAAGAAGAGGTCGACCCGTTGACAGCTGGCGGGGACGACGAAGAACACGTCGAAGGCAACTTTGATTTCATCGTGTCTAACGAGGCCGGCGACGACGACGAGGACTTCATCCCAGTGCTGGGGGAAGCCACCTCCATTACAGACTTTGACAGCATCCCTGGCACGAGCAATGACGATGAGGAGGGTGAAATCCACGCCGAGGTCGAGGCTGGTGAAGCCGGGCCTGCGGATCAGGTCGCACATGATGATGATCAGGTCATGACAGGATCAGAGGCAGAGTTGAGTCAGCCTTCAGAGTCGACTGACGCAGTGTCACAAGACAGCGGCGAGCCCGCGACTGCCAATGGTGACTCAACCGGGTTGCTGGAGGGTGACGAGACAGCGCAAGATGGTCAGACACAGGAGGAAGAATTCACCATTGCAGACGGAACCAGCGCTGAGGAGGTGTCTCAAGAGGAGGGCAGCAGTGCGCAGAATGACTTCCAGAATGTGTCCATGGCCGATATTGAGTTCAATGAGGACTTCTTCTCCAGTAATGATGCTGGGGCCACGCCTGAGGCTCCCAGTGAGGCTGCTATGGAGGTAGCTGGGCCGGAGCCTATGGACAGAGAGCTGTCGGGTGAGCCTACGGAAGAGGCCTTTGAAGAGCCGGCAGAAGACCTTCCAAAAGAGGCTGAAAAGCAAGATGAACCGGAGAAGAGCGGTAATGAAGCGCCTACAGAGGCGGAGAAGGAACAGGTTCCTGATAATGAGTCCCAAATGGCAGATGATAAAGAACAGACCGAATCCTCTCAAGGTGACAGTAGCCAGCCCATGCCAGCTCTTAATCAGGTTGATGAGGAGCTTCAGCCGAGTGATGGTAATACCACCGAGAACCCAGACGTCCCTCTCGAGGCGGACGGAGACAGTCTCCCTGACAATGTGCAAGACTCGGCCAGTCAGGAAGCAGACGCATTGGAACTTCCAGAAGGAGAATCGCTACAGCAGGGAGAAGAAGACGAATCACAGGCAGGAGGAGACGGAGAAGATCAAGGGCAAGATGAGGATGTTCAGAGTCCTGAGGAAGGGTCTCCGTCTGGCATGGAAGAACAAGCTCAGGCTTCCAATGAATCTGCCAATTCGGAGGAGGATACGGGTCCACAATTGGCAGAAGAAGAGTCACCCGGTCCAAATGATTCCCCGCCTCAGCAAGAGGATTCTGGGAGCACTGAGGAAGCCCAGACGGTGGCTGCAGTAGCATCGATAGCTCAAGTTGTGGATGAATTGTAACGTGGCTATTCTACGAAAAGAATTGGGATGGGACTCCAGGATTGTTTTGTATCCGGGGAAAGATTTGTGATAAGTGCTTAGGTGGATTTCTGGAGAATTGTATGCGTTAAAATGCCGTTTGAAGTTATCATATTTACCCTGTATCACAAATTAATGCATTATATTAATGTCTTTGATCCTTCATTGGGTTCATATTTTTTCGTTACTAAAAGAATTTTAGAACTTTTTCTTGCTGTATTGTTACGCACTAAATAAAAGGAATAAAAATATCCGAGTAACTAATACTAGAATCTAAACATTGTTCCGAACATGAACCTAGTATACTTTGATACTAGGTCAATGAACTTATATACTCTAGGTTCATGGTTTCGAAGTACCATGCATGTAAAGTTATTTGTACTATCTTGTTATTAACTAAAGTTACTCCTCGTATAGCTCATTATTATAAACTAGTCACCTATTAATAGATCAAGTCCGCATATTCCTGACTTATTATCTTAAAACTCGGGGGAAAAAAATAGTTGGAAACAAGAAAGTTGTAGGGGCTACAAAATTCTTGGTTGTAAACACATTTTTTAAATATCATCGTCACCTTTTATTGTTCTTGGAAGAACATAAATAGTCTTGATAAGGATGTCACTCATATAGCTTCAATATTTTTTTTAAGTTCAATCATTGACAGTCGCAATTTACTCCGTCGGTTTGTTCAGCGCAAACATGACATCGTCAGTAGAAACATTCAACCTAACCCTGAGATGCGGCCCCAGCCTTCCATGCTCCGCCAACAGCAACCCCGAAGCGGACAACCCGAACGCCAACTCGAACCCCTCGGCAGAGTTCATCCTTGGCAGCCCCTCCAGCAGCAGCTGCTCCAGCAGGGTGTCAAACGCGCGCTCAAATGAAGTCTCCTCCAATCCGGACTTCTCAAAGCAGAAGACGACGGCGCGGAGAAAGAGCTGCTCGTACTTGGAGCTGGACCGGATGGCCATGATCTTGGGAGAGCAGAACATCTCTTCGTGCGCACGCTTCACGTGCGTCATGTCAACACTTGCCTTCTTGCTCTTGCTGCCCTTGACCGGGGACTCGGACTCTGCCTGAGCAATCTCCGTCGCGCGCCGGCAAATGTCGAGCGCTCTCCGCGCGTCTCCGGACAGCGAGGCCACCTTCCTGGCCACGAGCGTGAGCGCGTCCTTGTCGAACACGTCCAGGCCGCTGAGGCGCGTCGTCACGATCTCCTGCAGCTGCGTGTGCGTGTACGGGCTGAAGGTGAGCCGGGTGAGGCCGAGCCGGGACGAGACGCGGTTCATCATGATGCGCTCGGGCAGGTCCATGGTGTTGGCGATGGCGAGGACGACGAGGCGGGACGTGGCGCGGGTCGGCCACTCGAAGAGGTTGTACAACACGCTCTGTTTGCGGTTCCATAGCATGTCGAGCTCGTCCACGAGCAGCACTGTCGTCGTCTTTTTACCGGACTTGGTCTCTCCGGGAAACGGCTGTCCGCTGAAGCGCTTGTCGAGCAGCGTCTGCGCGTGATCCGCCGTCGCCTTCTTCCCGCCGCTCATCTTCTTGTAGATCTGCACGTAGGCCTGGTTTGGCTCAGTCAGTCGCATGCCGTTGATATCCAGGAACTCAAACTCGGGCAGATCGCCATCAGAGACATACTCTCGGAGGGTGCGCATCACTTCCATCACGGTGGCGGTCTTGCCAGTGCCGGGCACGCCGCTAATGTACATGCAACCGCCAGATCCCTCCAGAATCTTGCCCTCTGTGAAGCTGAGGATCTCTGCAAACTCATTTTCACGGCAGGGTAGCGAGTCAGGCACGGCAGAGACGTGGAGTCGGACCTGTGCCTCCTGGATGGCAGGGAGCTGACTAGGCACCTGGTTACGGCGCTTTGGCACGCGTGGGGTCATCTGACGCTTGCTGGCTGAGCTAGGAGTCGCTGCTTTCGACTTTGGCGTCGCCTCGCGGGACTTTGGCGTTGCAGGCGTCTTTTTTGCCGACGCCTTTAGCGGCGGCCTGCCACGCCCCCTGTGGATCCTCGGCGTGCAAAAGTCTTCCTCATCGGTCGTGTCCTCATCACTCTCGGACGACGACGAAGACTCCCCATCGCTGCCGTTGAAGTTCTCGTCGTCCAACTCGTCCGCGAGGTTCTCCAAATCGCTCATGTTGAGCTTCTTGTTCATTCGCTTCTTGAGACTAGCCGGGGTTTTGTTGTTGTCCTGCTTAGCCTTGGCCGCGTTTGCCATGGCCAGCTTACGGATCGGAGTGTTCTCCTTGGGGCTGTCCAGACTGTAGTTAACGCTGCGCCGCTTCCGTTTGCTGTCCACCACGTTGTCGCTGGTGATCTCCTCGTAGTTGGCCCTTGTCTGAGACGGGGTCTTTGGCGACGTGGGAGCCGATCTTGTGGCGTTCATGTCGTACGTGACACTCTTCCTGCCCTTCCTCGGCCTGCCCACCTTTTTCTTCTCCTCCACGACGAAATCGTCCAAGCTGTCGTCCTCGGCCTCCTTATCCTCGGCAATGTCGTCCATATCCATGGCAGCCGCAGCCAGGTCTTTCGTAGAAAGTCTCTTCAGCCGCTTGGCTGAGGGCGGGCGCACCGCGGGCGTCGATGGTCTCGACGAGGACGGTGTCTTGAGAATGCCCCTGCTCGGCGTCTTGACTGCTGTGACCTTGGCACTCTCCACCCTCGGTAGCATGGACTTTCTCCTGGAAGACCTCTGCAGCACGACCTTGTCCTCGTCAGCCTCGTTGGGGGATGTGGGGAGTGACCTGACGGCCTTGTTGGCCTTGCTGGTGCTGGTCACATTGTCGGGCTTGGCCTCCTTGAGGGGTGTTCTCTGGAGGACGATCTTGAGCCCGGCTGATCCGTCGATGGCCGCCTTCTTGCGCCACTCTAGGGGCTGGTCGGACCAGGGGACGGCGTTCTCGTCCTTGGCAGGGCTGTTCTTGGCCATGGTGCCGGCTGGAAGGAAAAGGCAACATTTATATCTGATTTAAAAAAAAATAGTGCATCTTGATCTCACCTTTTGAGGGCGTGTCTTTCTTCTTGTCGTTCGTGGGCGTGTCCTCGCTGTTTGTGGGCGTGAAGAATGGGAGGTAGTCCCTGAAGCTGGAAGACGACGCTGCCATGGGGGAGGGACACAAGTGCCACAAGTGCCACAACGGGTCCAAGAGGGGATCGAACAAGTTTGAAGATATTGCTGGAAAACGAGTTTTCTGTTTGGAAAGGTTTCCCGCAAATTCCTCTCTTTAAACAAGGGAAGACACAGAGGAACCTACAGAACGGAATGATATATTATATTAGATTTTGAGTAGTATATAATAGGACTGTTACTAAAATATTTTATAGAATTTAATATATTCAATTTATCAATTTTGTTGTAAATCAAAATAGTTCATTATTTTACCATTTTATTCAAGTTAGTTGCAAATCGTTTTTTGTCAATTGTACTCAAACGTGTCCTTTAAAACTCAGAGGGCTCCCACTCAACTCTGACCGAATATTGATTTTGTCAATTTTAGTGCTATTTTATCATTTATCTCGACATTAAAGTAAGTTATTTCTATGTAAAATATACTGATTATGCTTAGAGATATATGACATTTACTCATGAGCTCTCCAATTAACAGAGAACATTGTACTTTTGGCCCCGAATATCTTGAATCTGCGATCTTCCCCGTCGTTGTGCAACCAGCTTGAAACAAACATTTCAACGAAGACTTAAATAGTTGACTCAGCCGATTTGAGCACAAAAGGATTTCTGCCTCCAAACGAGAAAGACGTACGACGTGAAAACGTTTTATTTCAATATAAAGTGCTCCTTTAGTTCCCCGGCGGCAGGATGTCTGCCCGCGTCGAGTGCCCTTCCCACCCCGGCGCCAACCTGATCGAGGACCACCGCGCCGGAGACATGATCTGCTCAGAGTGCGGACTCGTGGTGGGCGACAGAGTCATCGACGTCGGATCCGAGTGGAGGACATTCTCAAACGAGAAGGGCGGCGAGGACAGGTCACGTGTCGGAGGCGCGGAGAACAGTCTCCTCGGAGGAAGCGACCTCTCGACCATGATCGGACCGGCCGCCGGAGCAGCGTCCCTAGACAGCTCCGGAAACCCGCTGTACAACAACAGGCGCAACGTGAGCAGCTCCGACCGCACGCTCATGACCGCGTTCAGGACCATCAGCACCATGTGCGACAGGATCAACCTGCCGAGGACCATCTCGGAGCGCTCAAACAGCCTCTTCAAAATGGTGCATGACGGCCGGAACCTGAGGGGTCGGTCCAACGAGGCCATCGCAGCCGCGTGCCTCTACATCGCGTGCCGTCAGGAGGGCGTGCCCAGGACGTTCAAGGAGATCGTTGCCGTGTCCACGGTGTCCAAGAAGGAGATCGGCCGCTGCTTCAAGCTCATCCTCATGCACCACAAGCCCAACGTGGAGATGATCACGACGGACGACTTCATGCACCGGTTCTGCGGCAACCTCGCACTGGCCAGGGACGTGCAGCGCGCCGCCACGTGCATCGCGAAGAAGGCCGTGGATCTGGACGTGGTGCCTGGGCGGTCTCCGATCTCGGTGGCGGCCGCGGCCATCTACATGGCGTCGCAGGCGTCCTCGGATAGGCGGAATCAGAAGGAGATTGCGGACATTGCCGGCGTGGCCGAGGTGACCATCAGGCAGTCGTACAAGCTCATGCTGCCCAGGGCGGAGGAGCTGTTCCCGGAGGGGTTCAAGTTTACCACGCCCATTGATCAGCTGCCTCAGAATTAGAATTTGTCACAATACGGATCATTTTCGCAAAAGGGATTTAAAACTTGGTGAAAAACATTTTAAGAATATTTCACGCATCATGAACGCATGATTAAAAGTAGCGCTTTTCTCGCATTCTAACTATTAAATACTATAATACAGAATATAACAACTGAGCAATCGTATCGTAATATTATTAGTAATCTAATCAAAACAGTGCGTTCTCTGCAATCTTCAAATTATTCATTACCTACTTTTCACTTTTGCAATATCATGAAGGTTGAATCATTTTTTTAAAATGATATGTAATATATGCCTTGGCGAAGTCGAAATTACTTCTTAAATCTAGTCCAAAAATATTGCAAAAATATTCCTCAAAAACACTTCTTCGGTCGTATAATTTCCAAATTTTAATCTGCTTGGTAACATGGCAAATGTCCATAACTTAAGCATAGTAAACTAAAGACCACAGTAACTTACTTTATTTGTTGCATTCATGATAAACTTTTATTTCCATTTTAACACATAAATTATCGTTGATGCAACTATTGATCATCATTCATCCTCATCAGAAGACTCTGCCACAAACTTGCTGAATATCTCGTCCACATCGACCTTCTCCTTCTTCTCCTCCGTGGTCTTGACCCGCTTCTTCTCCGGCTCGCCCTCGGCAACACTCCGGTTACGAACGCTGTCGGGGATCACCACGGGCTCAGAGTTCTCAAAGTTGTAGAACTTCTTCATGATGTTCTCCTTCTCCTCCTTGCTCATGTTGGACTCGGGGATGTCTTCAAGCGGCTCCTCCGGGCGTTTGGTAGGGCGGAGTGTCTCAGGTTTGGCCACTTTAGGAGGTTTTGAGATGGTAGATTTCTTTACTTCAGGCTCGGCCTCTTCCATTGGTTCATCATCATGAGCGTCTTCTTCTTGCTCAATCGCCGGCTCCTTTTCTTTAAACACGCCTTCCGAGTGCCCATTCGTATTGGACGTCTTTGTGCTATCCTCCTCCCCTGCGCCGCGTAGCACCAAAGTATGCACTGTGGTCAGCTTCTCCTTCACCTCGACGACCTCTTCGGGCGACAGCAGCGAGTCAATGTTGAGCGAGGCAGACCTCGGGTGCACAACAGCATCGCATGCAAGCGAGGCCTCGCTGCAGAATGCGGACACGGTGCAGCTATCATCCTGCCTACCCTGTTGGAACACACGGACTGCCATGTGGACAGGCGCGGACCAGCTGGGATGCGGGAGCAGACACAGCTGCAGCAACACCTCGTACAGCCCCTTGCGGCAAACCGGCTCTCTGAATGCAGACGTCTCAAAGCTGGTCTGATTCTGCTGAACTTCCATGGACAGCCCCACAATGCATACTTGAATGTCTTTGAGGAGTGACGGCGGGAACATGATCCCCACAGCCCCGATTAGAGACTTGAGAGCCTTGAGTGCTGCCACGCATAGCGCGGTGTTTGTACTGCTGCCGACAAAGGTGTTGTTGGACGCCTGCAGGTCCTTGACGCTGCCGCCCTTAGACTTCTTCTTACGGCGGCCTCCAGTTGGCTGGGAAAGGCTCATGACCGTCTTGAATGGGATGATATCACGGAGCAAGAAGGCGGTGAACTTTTCCGGGGCAAAGTGCAGCCCACAGTTGGCACCTAACTGGCCACAAAGAAGTCCAACGAGCTCATGCAGAGCAATTTTGACCTCTTTGAAAGCATTGACTGAATCCGAATCGGTGTAAGACGGTCCAACGCACTCGTATAAAGTTCCCGTCACCTGCCACACCCTTCCCAAGACTGGAAGAACATCGTCTTTACAAACCCGTGAGCAGTCTGCGGTAAACCGTAGCAAACTTGTCCACAACCCAGGCAGCACCGTGGCAAGCACTTGCCGCTCCAGTCTGCTCGCCCCATCACGGCTAACGCAGGCAAGGAAGTGCGGCTTGAAGAACGCCTCGATGACGTCCATTACCCTGTTGAGGTTGAACACCTTGTTACATGGGAACGCGGACAGGAGCAGCTCTGACAAGATGGTTGCCAGCACTTCCGCCTGCTTGGACCAGAAGAAGACTTGCTGGACAATATTGCTGGAAGAGGTCGTCGGTAGCTTCAAAGTCGTCTCCAGCATCTCGTTCTTCTTCGATGTCACCAGACTCTCCAGTTCAATGGAGCTGTTGTTCAGAGCTTCGATCAGGTTGGCAAACTGCTTGGACCATTTGTCCTTGTGGTGCACTCCGTCCCGGCCGCCACCGCCTAACCGGGGTAGCAGGGAGAACAGCTCAGCCATGAGTTGAGCATCACCGGCACCCTTGGGGCAGATCTTGGCCACGAGAGCCTTTTCAATCTGCTGAGCACTCGCTCCGCACGAGCCTGGATACGCATTGAGCAGTGAATACAGGGCTCGCATCACGTTACCATTGCTCTGGACGGGTCCTTTCTGGAGGCAATCTAACAGTGCCGAGATGATAGCTGAGCAAGAGGATGAGAAATGTTTCGATGCATCTGGGTTCTGTGGTGCCTTCTTCATTAGCAGCTCAAGCACCTCGCAAGCCCCATTGATCACAGTCGCGCTCTCTGTTGGCTTGATTGCGTTCACCGCGCTGTTACCCCATGACTTGTGCTGCGCTATGAACGCCTGCTCGTTGCACTGCTCTAGCAGCAGGAGAAGCGCTTGTAGGCCAAGCGGACGGCTTCTGGGTTTGGACAGGCAGACATTAGCGGCAGCAGTGAACTTTTTGACGGCGCCGTCCTCGCGACCGCGCAGCGCCTGCGACGCGCGCACCGCGGTCAGGTAGTTGCGGCCAATGTCGTCGTCCACATCCGGAGACAGGAGCGAAAAGGTGTCGAGTAGCGAGAGCACGTCCATGGCCAAAACTGGAAATAGCGGAAAACAGGAAAAATAAGAACATGTTCAGTTAATATTAATCGGCAATATTTGCAGTGTGAATGATTGTATTTTATATCCTTAAATGTTTGTTGTACACTAATCCATTTTCCTCTTCTTTGCCGCCGATTTGGGTGTCTTCGCTGGCGTGGACTTGGCCTTCATCGCACTCTTGGGCGGAGTTTTTGCAGGAGTCTGAGCCTTCTTGCTACGTGTCAAAGCCGGGGAGGCCTCTGGGGTCTTTGCGGGAGTGGTAGCCTTTGCTGGAGCACTTGCACTCTTCTTGGGCGTCTTTGCAGGAGTGGCGACCTTTGCAGGAGTGGCAGCCTTTGCAGGAGTGGCGGACTTTGCCTTCGCACAGGTGTACTTCTTGGGTGT
>LR138481.1:0-19026 GCA_900659605.1 Tisbe holothuriae | reverse complement strand
AAGTTACAAGTAACTGTAACTTCTATTGGAATTCATACAAAAAGTTACAGTTACAGTTACTATTTTAGAGGCCTGTATCTAGTTACCCAAAAGTTACCACTTTGAACTAGTTACAGTAACTAGTTACTTGTAACTAGTTACTCCAAAGCCCTGTAAATAGGGTACTGTAGCTCTTTAATCATACCTAGTTACCTGGATACATAGTTATAGATATTTAATCATACCCTCTAATTTAATGCATACTGGGTGATCAAATAAGAATATATCTTTAGTTAAGAAGGCAACATTCTCTGTAATTAAATCAAGAAATTGACGAGAACAAGAACATTAAAATTTTGGAAGTATAAAGTACCCCCCAAATATAACCATTTTTGTGCAGCTAAGGTGTTTGCTTCCATGTTAATAGCTTTAGGGCGTGGAAATATGATTCATTGTTACAATTCGTTACATTGTTTCCACATTTTAACTCTTCTACACCATTCAGTAGGCGGGTTTAAGAGTAAATATGTCTTGCCCCAATATTGATATTGCTGTACATTGTTTAAAGGTTTCACCGTTATTGAAAAGTACGCAAACATCAACTTTCAAGGATAGTTGAAATATTAGTGAATGTTTACATTTTTCATAAAATATTGTACCATATATGTTCTATTCACCATGAAGACAAATACTCGTTTATTCACTTGAAACCCTTTAGAGCCTAAATTCTGTGAACAATGCCATCAGTATAATGGAAAATAGCACACATTACATTTTATTGTCGGAGAAAAAAATACAATTTTACTCTAAAATGTTGGTTCATAATCGCTCTATGAGCAAAAAAACAATTTCACCTCTCGATCAACATCCCAGAGCACTATAAATGCACCCGCTGAGAAACACTTTGCATGATTTACAATAGAACGTGTGCACTTAGCTTTATCTGGCTTTTATCCACTTCAAGGAAACCCTCCGCTGGGAAATCTGATTGATTGAGGATTGATGGCTGTTTTAGAGGCTTTCAATCAATGATCTTCTTTTGGCGGAATGTTTAACATATTAGGTCAAAAGGCATCAGGGCGTCAGTGGAAAAATAAACACGTTTCGGCGGAGTATTTATTACTATTTATTGCCCTCGTAATTAAGGCAGAGCAAAAAAGAGGAATACGCAGATTTATTATGTGTAAAGTACGGCCACTAAGGGTTATCATCATGCTCATGTACTGAACGGCCTGGATACAACTCTATCGTGCATATTTTCAATATTCTCTTTACGAGCATACAAACCTGTCAATGTTCTTCAATTACTCAAATTAGACCGATATAACAGACGCGACTTATTTGCTCTGGCTGCGCTGTTTTTGCGTATTTATGATACATCCGCTTAGGAGAAGAGGAGAGAGAGAGAGAGAGAGAGAGAGAGAGCACCGTTGCCTCGTTTGTCTCACCTCAGACTAATGGCACTGCACTCAGAATAAAAAAAGCTTAATGATAACATACGCCTCTCCTGATGACAGCCTGATGACATTAGAGAGCTGCTGAGCAGCAGACAATCTAGCTGATTAGGATGATCAAGGCCGTACGTTGGCGTTCTAGATCCTCCCTTGGGATAAACAAACAAGGGGTCAAATAACGGCAACAGATGACATACTTTTTGCCGGTAAAAGTTGGGCCTCAACATGATGTTTAGTCCAATATTATTTAGCTAAATCCAATGAGATTTACTACTACTTACTCTGTCCCCTCATATGCTAAATCCCACAGGGCCGTCAGGGCTTAAGCGAGAGGCATTTCCAAAGGCTTTCTGAGACAATCAAGAAGAAGTTTTTCTATTCCCATGACGACCAAGAGAGAAAAAGTTCCTTTGCTATATTAAAGAGAAACCATTCCTTACCGTCCTTCCAACATATTCGTCCTCAAATGCAACGTCACAACCTCCACCACAAACAACGCCAGATCGGCCACCGCCAGATTCGCAATGAATATGAACGCCGGCGTGTCCTGACTATTCCGACTCTTTCTCTGAATCGCCAGCAGCGATAACAACACGACCACATTGAGCAGACACTGCGGGATGCCCTCGACGAATGGCATGAGGTGGAACATGGCGGTGATGATGCGGTTGGCATCCCTGGCCACGTTCACGTCGGAGGCTGTCACGTACTTCTCCAGGGTGGTCTGGTTGACGTGGAGGGTGACGGTGAGGCCGCTGGAGGAGATGTCCATGTTGGGCCGGGTGCAGCTGCGGACTGAGCTAACCGTGTTTGTTTTCAATTGCTATCTCAATGGAAAATCGACACGATTGATTCGGAGAAAGAGTTTCTTTCTCTTCTGATTTCTGTCTATCCCACTTTATCCGTATTTCACGTTCCAAGAACTTGTTAAGAAAGCAAACAAGTCAGGCTCTTTGACACATTTAACCCCTGTTATGGGAGGTTTGTTACCTTTTGCATGCTATAAATGTATCTTTCCAGTTCCGTTGGAAAGCTGTGACTGCTATCTATTCTTCTTCTTCTTACAGTTTCAAGGTCTGACGTCCTGTTTTATAGTATGATACTTGTGAGCGCTCGAAGCAAGCGCAAGGCCGGCTGTTTTCTGCGGCCGTCTAGCAGGGATAGAGAGGACTGATAAAGACACCACTGGAACACGGAGAAGAAGAAGAAGAAGAAGAAGAAGAAGAAGAAGAAGAAGAAGAAGAAGAAGAAAGAAGATCACATATGTAAACATGTCACTGCCAAGCTCGAGAGCTTGAAATGATGGATATTGAAAAATATGTGTGTGCTCGAAGTAGAAGGAGTCAAGTTGAGAATAGACGAAAAGCATATTAACTGGAATATCAAGAGTGACAGTGAACCATTAAAAGATAATTTAAGGCCACAACAAAAAGTGTACTCTCAAAATCAAACAGACTTAGGAATTCTCTGGAAGTTACAGTTATGTTAAGCTATTTATTCTTTTATATGTTATTTCTGTTATAGACCAACATCATATTCAATCCGTTATCGCTGACAAGATTCCCAGTTGCACAAGATCTTGCCTCGCGGGAGCAAAAATGATCAAATTGACCATTATGGCGGTGACTGAGATATTGGATATCAAGTACCAGACCAGGAAGCAGTTTCGAATCGTCTGACCCTGAAAGTGGTTACTTATATTGCAATTATAAGCGTTTAAACTCTTGCTACCTCCACTCTTGGAATCCTCAACCATTTCGGCCTTTGAACCCATGATGTCGAAGCTATTTTCCCGCCAAGCATGTCACTAATTTTGAATACAAACCCCCAAACGTTTGGCAAAGTAAAGGGCAACCTGGGCAATTCAGGCATCCTGCATGGGCAGTTCAACAAGAATACCCGGTTTAATCTCAGGTCGGGAAACGGACTGGGAATGTCTTCTGGAAGTCGCTCCCATGGAATCCGGGGCAATTTTGGACGCCGCTTCCAGAGCGAAACCGCTTTAACTTGGAGCTAAAATAGTTTATTTACAGCAACGTTCTCCTAATAGAATTCAATACCAACCTGATATGGCCAGTTGTAACCGCAAAATCTCTTTTTATCCAATGCCTCATCCGCATTTACTTTACCATACATTCTACCTCCATTAGGAAAATCTCCAATCTTTGGTAGAGTAATAGGCTTTAGTTCCAGTGGTCTATCCAATGTCCGCAGATCACGTTGAGCCTGAGCCAGGCTGCCAATGCGGCCCAGTATAGCCGGGGACAACCCCTTGGAATCCGGTTTAGGGGCCAACATATTGGACCCTCCAAAAGGGGAAATCTGTGGTGACTTTCCCATTACTTTCGTCCGTACAATATTCTTGAAGGTTCTCTTCTGCTCCTGTTGAGGCTTGTTTCCAGCAAGCATTCTCAGGGCATCCAACTAAAACAGATCAGTGTAACTGGAATATGTACCTCGAAATTTCAAAACAACTCACATTAAAGACCTGCTTGACAATAGTCTCCAACTTTGGCTTCTTCTTAATCGCGGTCTCATACGTGGGCACCTTCACCGGGGCGGTCAGCATGTTATCCGGGTTGAGCGGCATCTCCGAGTACATGACCGTGGACAACGTGCAGTGGATGGTCGTGTGGACCGCCAGGAACGTCATGAGCAGGTAGATTGTCTCCTCCGGCAGCTGGGCCTTGTCCAACTCCACCGAGAAGAAGATCGCCGTGATGCCCATGTACTGGGCCGCGGTGCCCACGTAAAAGTGGACCTTGTTGAACACCTCCCGCTTCGGGTGGAGTTTACTCGGCCGGAGCACGGCGACGATCGGTTGTAGGATTGAGAATAGCGTCGTGAAGCATCCGAGCATGGCGTGCGAGTCCTCCTGGATGTTGAGGTGGGCGATTCCCTCCAGCTCGTAGAAGATGATGCAGAAGCTGATGAGGGTGAGCGTGGTGGTGCAGAGCATGAGGGTGCGGTGGATCATGAACCAGAGGGCGGAACCGAGGAGTTTGCGGCCCCAGTGGGTTTTGAAATACCTGTTTTATTGTTTAATAAAACGTTTCATTCAAATGATTCATGAAGCATAAATGCAGTAAACAATAGGTTAGTGCTATTCAAATACAATAATGGACTATTAATTTATTTAATTATGAACAAATGAACAAGCATTACTAAATTACATTTTCAAGAACTAAATGACAATTACCTTTTCCTTGAAAATGTAATTAATTACAAATTACTGTAATTTTTACTTCATAAAATTACATGAAATTACATATTCGATATATATATATTCTGAGAAAAAACCTCAAATTACTTTTCAAATGTAATTTCTAGTAATGCTTGCAAATAAATAAATGAATTAATATACAACCTATTGTATTCTTCATCATCTGAATACCTTGCGAGCAGAATCCCTATCGATCCGAACCCGACCCATGCCGTGATCATGAGCGCCCCGTGCATCTTGATGAAGAGCTTGGAGGAGACCTCCAGGTTGGCGATGGTCTCGAGGGAGATGTGCTTGGACGCCTTCTCCTTCTCACGATGCTTCCACATGAGGGATTGGTAGAAAGGACCCTTCCGAATGTTAAAGTTAAAGAACGGATTATATAGTTTTTAGAGTTATACCTCTGATATGAGCACGACCAACTCCTCTGTTTTCAGATCAATGTAAAGGTTATACTCTGGGATCTCGACAAATCGTTCCCGATAAAATGTGCATTCAATGACGCCATCCTTTGCAGATCCCTAAGATACCATTTATATAACATGTGGCTTGTATTATACAATTAATACTTCAAATCCGAATATTCCCTTCGATGTCGGGTTAAGCATCCTATTAGAGAACCCGAAGTTGTACCCGGCCACACCCTCGACCCGCCCTGTCCTCGGGTCTACCAGACACGCCGCCGTGGCGTCATTCCCCATCATGGTGTCCTTGGACAGCCCGAATGCAATGTAGCCGTCACTCCGACCCAGAAGGTGGAAGTGATAGTGACGGCCGTCGCGGACCTCCCATGACGCAACGTACGCACATTTCTTGCGGGAGACGCACCCGCCTAGTAATAATTGCGTCATTAGTACATTTGTCAAATATAATTTAGCGAATACTTGGCATTGCAAAGCAAGATTTAGTCTCCCCGCATCCCTCGAATATCTCATGATTCGGATCGACAGCCAGGTCGTCGGTGATGATACGCTGTACGTTGTTGGTGTTGTTCACGTCGCTGCCAACCATGGGCTCTGCTGTGAAGCTTGTTGTTGTCGTTGTTGTAGTTGTCGTGGTTGTAGTGGTGAATTCGTCATCCGGGGACAACATGACGCCTTCCGTGGTGGCAAACCTTGGATCGACGGTGACCATTGGGCCAGTTTGATTGACCCAGAAGTGTGTGAACATGTGAACGATAGAGTATCGGAAGACAATCTCTCCTATTCAATGAGGCAATGAAACGTGGAACATATCCTTATACACAAGTACACCTAAATGCCCGTTATAGAGAAGTACTTGTTATACATTTAGTACCTTCAAAGTCCTCGGGTGCCGTCCACTCCAGCTTAACTTTCCTCTTGAGGACGGGTGCATTATGCGTGGCCGTGTTCGCCTGTCCGCCTGAGCAAGAGACCGGCCTTGACAGCGATGACGCGGAGAACGCCCCATGAATTAGGCTCTCATCCGACATTTGCCTAGCATTGACTAGGAAACCCTGCCAATATGGAACTTGACTCGTAACCAAAATTACTTTAGTCACAATTTAAAACTTTACTTTGAACGATATTCCAGTCTCAGCGGTCAGTGTAAGAGTTAATCTCTCTCCTGGTCCCAGCGTGGTGGCCGATATGGTGATGCCGACTCCAGGATCCCCTAGTTGCGGGTCCGGGCCGTGTCCCGGGGTCATGTGAGCGCAGGCTCGATCCGGAGCGCCCGTAGAGAGGGCCTTGACATTTGAGACGAAGATGATAGCCAAGGAGACAAGAATGATGTTCATGGTTGCAGGATCGGAAATGGAATGGCGGACTAATCATCAAAGGCAAAAAAGCCGATTTCTCATTTGGAAACTCATTTGCAACTTTCCAGAATAAAAGAGATTGCTTTGTTCGCGAAAATGCATGAGGGATGGAATCAACTCAATAATTAGGTTTTGCAGGATCTAGGATGATGAAAAACTGTAATGTAAAGCTCTAACTAGAATCACATATGCTAAATTACTAAAGACCATCAAATTGTACATAATGATAACTAATTAAAACCTTTGTAAAGGGAAATATTCTTGTATACAATAATTATATATATATTTCCTAAATTGGTTTGTTTGATATTCGTCTACATAGTCACTAATATCCCTTATTAGTCTTGTCAATACTCGACATAATCCTGTTTAAATTAATGCTCCCTCCGATTTAATCGGAGTTATTCTCGTAAATACACAATAATGGATAATTTTAGTCACGAACAGTTACAAAAAGCCGCAAAACTTTTTTCATCTCTAAAATAATCTGAAATATCGCTTCTTTTTGTCTTTCTTCTTCTGCTTCCATTGAAAACGCTTTGTTGCTCCGATTGTTAATCGTCTGTTGTTCCCAACAGCGCGTGTGCGTCATACGCGGCAGCGGCGTACGCAGAAAAGGCGTCACATACAGTTAATTGCAGCTGCGTCAGGCAGAAGGACAAGCAACGTCATTCAAATGCTCTCCTTTAACGCCTGATTCCAGAGAAGAAGAAGAATCTTCATTTCTTCAGTGATGTCAGCTTTTGCACTCACACATTACACGATATTTCAACATTTGAAGGTTTTTGGGGGACTGCTAAATGCGTAAAGAGCGTGCATTGACGTCATTCATCATGCATATAAACTTAGATAATCTTTTGTGTCTCTACCAGTCAAACAAAGATCTTCTCGTTTCTGCATCGCGGCTTTTTAGCAAAACCACTTTTTCAAAAGATCAATTACGCGTGACGTCGACATCATAAAATTGGAGCAAACGCACTCAAATACACCAACAATCTGTCGTTAGCACCAACAGATCATTATGCACTTAACAAATCCACCTTGTCTTAATTCTTTGTCTAGTTCGCCTGGAGAATGCCAGCGTCCACCAAGTGCGGCCGCACAGGCGCGTAGACGACGAGCAGCAGCAGGGTCACCGTGACCAGCGTCAGCACCAGGATGTAAACAAAGAGCAGGAACTTGCGCACGGACGACCCGGGCGAGTCCCGCTTCAGCTCCTCGTAGTCTGGGTACATGCCGCCGCCGTGGTGCTGCCCCTTGGCCCCGTTCAGGTTGCGCATGGGGTATGACGAGTAGCCCTGTTTGTTCTTCTTCATATCGGACGAGCACATCAGCACGCTGAGCACAAGATGCATGAGGAAGTGGAAGGCAACAAAGGCGATGAGCAGGTAGTCGGTCTCCTTGGGCAGCTCAGCCTTGTCCAGCTCCACTGCGAAGAAGATTGCCACGATGCCAAGCACCTGTGCGCAGTTGCCGACGAGCCAGTGGACCCAGTTGAAGATGGGGCGCTGGCGGTGGTCGGGTGCGCAGCGGAGGAGCGCGATGAACGGCTGGATGAAGCAGAGTCCAGCGGAGATGGCGCCCAGCAGCGCGTGCGGGTTCTCCTTGATGGGGATCTTGGTCCATCCTCTCAGCTCAAGGAAGATGAGCACGACTCCGGCAACGGTCAGACCCCAGGTGAGCATCATGAACGTGCGATGCCAGATGAACCACTGGTCCAACTTGGAGCACTTGGAGTTGGTCCACGTCTGCTTGTAGTAGCGAGCGAGGAAGATGCCCAGGGAGGCTGAGAAGATCCAAGCGCCGATCATGAAGCAGCCGTGGAGCCTGGTGAAGAGCTTGGACGCGGCGGCGATGCTGGAGACGATGCCCAGAGACTGGGGCTCCGCAGACTTGTCCTTCACCCTGTGCTTGCTCATGACTCCGCCACGGAAGGATCCCTCAGCCAGGAAGAGCACAAACTTATCCTTGGCAAGGTCAAACTCAGCGTTGTGCTTCTCCAGCTTGATGCTGGACTCCCTCTGGAACTCACAGGTCAGCAGACCGTCTTCGTAGCTTCCCTGGTAGTTGTCAATGCCCTGCCTTGGCGGCACGAGCACCTCGTTCCAGTATCCGGGGTTGAAACCCGACTGCACGTCCACCTCGCCGGTCTGGTCACTGACGTAGCACGCCGTGGTGAGGTCCTCTCCCATGGACTCGTCCTTGGACAGCCCCATTGCCAGGTAACCGTCAGTCCTTCCGGCCATCTTGAACAGCCAGCGGACACCGCGCGGCTCGTAGGACATGACGTAAGCGCATCCACCAGCGTTCACGCAACCCTCAGGGATGCCGAAGCAAGTCTTGGACACGCCGCAGCCCGAGAAGATGTCGTGGTCGGTTTCAATGAGATTGGACTCTGTTGTGGTCGTCGTTCTTGTTGTGGTTGTCGTTGTGGTGGTTGTCGTTGTAGTGGTAGTTGTTGTAGTTGTTGTAGTCTTAACCGTGGTCGTCTGCTGATTCGACTCCTCGTTGCTATCTGGGAAGCTGATTGGAGGATCAACGTAGTCCTCGTAATCGTCCTCATTGGCGACCTTCTCCAGACTGGGCACGCGCACGGTCGTATCATCATTATCATCCGCAGCCTCCTTGTCCTCCTCCCCAGCCTGCTCCGAGCCATCATTCCCACTGTCCGCCAGACTCCTGGTCACGCGCACGCGCCGCGTCTCCTGATTGGTCCAGTAGATATCGTACTGCTGCACGACGGAGAACCTGAACACGACCTCGCCCTCAAAGTCCGACGGCGCCTTCCACACGGCCTTCACCTCAGTCTTGTCGTCGCTAGAGCTGTGCGTGATGGAGTTGTGGATGCCGCGGCCGCACGTCATGTACGAGCCGTCCTCGGTCTCGAACGAGCCCACCTGCGCGTCCTCGTCCTCCACGTTGCGCGCCTGGACCATGAAGCCCTTGAAGGTGGTGTCGGCGTCCGCGGTGAGCGTGACTGCGACGCCGCCGCCGGGTGCGAGGGAGGTGCGGTCGAGGGTGAGCGTGTAGGGCGCCGCGGCAGTCTGGGTGTCGAAGGCGTGGCCGGGGGTCATGCGCTTGCAGGCGGAGTCTGGGCCGCCGATGCTGTAGGGGTTGCATGGGGGCGTGGCCACGGCCAGGAGGGTTAGGAGGAGGAGTTTAGGGAGGAACGCCATCCTGATTACGGGCGTGGCAAAAGAAAATGGACGCCCGTGGACAGCACGGAGCTCAGCTTTGAGTTGTCCTCTCAGTTGCTGAGTAAGCCTCAGTTGAGCGTTGAGTTCTCTGCTGAGTGGTCGACTTTGAGTTTTTCCTCCTAAAAATTAAAAAGAGTGTTAAATTTATGCGGTAATATTTTAATCATTATAAAACGTAAATTGATATGTCACGATTATTTATATCCCATTTCTCAACTGCCGAAATCACCTTTTCCACGCCCATTCATTAAAAGAACGATTTAAAGCTTCCAGCGAATAGAAGCCGTTCTCCAAATCCACAATAAAACGTTGAAAACCAACACAAAATGACGTCCATATATTTCTTTGCGTAGTTATTTGCCTTAAATTCATTCTTTGTCTTCACGGACCAACAGCGCCAAGCAGCAGTTTTAATCATAATTATACACACTCGCTGCTTGTCGTTTATAGATAATAAATAAGAGCGTATAAACGCAGTGTCTTATGCAAAAAAGAGCAAAACGGGTTTAAGAAAGGTGGTATTTAGCACTGGCCGTTAGAAAAATGTAAATCATTATTTATAATTATGCAAAAGCGGTTTGTATTTCAGAGAGAAGAGATAAAATAACTTTTTTTTTTCTTGAAAACGAATAAGACGTCAATTTGCTAAAGTTGCTTTATGGAATTGCCATTCTTGAATTCTTGAAAATTTAGTGACATAAAACACAAAATAACACTAACGAGAATAACAGCTATAATCCCTATATATTTCATCACCGTACAAAGTGCTAAAATGTGATATCAATATCCAATTATCTTAATCCCCTTACAGCTATTATTATCAGTCTTAGTTATATATGCGTCAGATATCGTTCCCGTTAAAAAACTCAAGGACTCCAATGCACCACCAGCCCATGAATTAGCGTCAAGAGAGAGAGCGAACATCAGATCGAGGTTGGAATCGGCATGATTATTATTCATTCACCTTTTGAGCTCATGATGATAATTTGCGGTCTCTATTCTAGAGAGAGAGAGAAAAACGGAAGCCTCGCTCAGCGGGTGGCATTCCTTCAAAAACCATCATCACATGCACAGTGGGATGGTTTTGGAACGTATAACATTTGTATAATTATGTAAGATGACTATGTTCCCATTATTAAATGTAAGTTTTACATTCCCACTGTGCATAAAGTGAAGAATGCTGCCTCAAAACGAGGTTAAAATATGCTTGAGGGTGCTGCGCATCATCCACTACAGTACAGAGAAGATGCTTCTGCCAACATTACACCAGTAAATGATGAATGAGCAACTTCCATAGAACTATTATCGTCTATAGACCATTCTGCAGATCAATGTTTTGCTACGTTGAGATCTCTTCCAAATATAATTTATGACGTTATTCCCTTTTTGAAGAGGAAATATTTTATGTATTCCAGAGTGCAAATAACTGTTGAGGAAATGGTAAATATTTGATCAGACTGATAATGTTATACGTAGCTTGGTAAACGTATTTTGCATAGCGTAAAGTTAAAAGAAGGGATTTATTCGTACAGTCTTGCAAATGTTATAAGGTTAATAAAGTAGGATATAATTCATGTAACAAGGAAAAAGGAACTTCTATTGAACTTCTTCATTTCACTGGAATGTTCCATGCTATGCGGATATAACAGCTACTCGTCGTAACCAGAGACCGAAAGAGGAAAAAGAATGCCTTTTAAAAGTCAATCCGTAACCAATTCCTCTTTTATTCTGCGGGAAATCCCATCGTGACTCACAAACAACGCCTACAAATCCTTTGTTGCCGTTAAAATACTTTCCAAAAACATTATCAGCCCACGCATCCGAGAGAGAGAAAACTCTTCTTGCAAATGAAGTTTCTCCTTCGACTCCTTCTTCTTCAGGCCGCACTATAAGACGTTTTTTGAGGTCGCCGCCTCCAGCCAAATTGGATGGAGGAGAAGAAATGAAAACTGACCCAATGCTACTCTCGATCTACAAACTTGCTGCTACACATGCTTCAAAACTCACCTGTCGATCTGTCTCCCAAAACTGGTAGATTTCCCAATAAAATATCTCAGTCACAGTTTAAACCACATGTGAAAGGACTATCTCAATGTCATAATTGCACAAATACAATGTGATCAGCACCTATAAAGGTGACACTTTAGACACAAGAGTACACAAGATTCCTCTCGCTGACTACCTATAAAGCAGGCAGCAGACAAGATACTGAAGAAGTTGTGCTGGCTGAATGTGGCAGCTACCTTGAGCGTAAGCAGCAGCAGATACGTTCACCTATAGGCTTGGTCTCTGCGTGAGTGTGTGTGGCTGTGCACACCTCTATTTTGCCTTTGCAGTTGCCTGGAGGTGGTTTTGGTATGAGTGGAGGTGTACACGGCATTGCTTGCGCATTTTTGAAGAGCCCACAAGCGCGCGTTTTTGTGGTGCGGGCAACGATGTATTCTCATGCTTGCAATGACTGGACAGTAGGATCAGTTTGATGAACAGAGAATGAATAATAATGGCTTATGTTGCAAAAAGGGGGGGGGGAATAATCATGTAATACCTGCAAGTAACCAAACGCTACAAAAAGGACATGTTCTTACTTGCTGCCATAAATTACGTGGCTAAAATTTGTTCAATGACGCAAAAATAAATAATTATAATCCGTACCAAAAAAAACTACGGCGTGTTTCGATTGGTTATCTTGGCGGAAAGTCAATAATTATCTTCTTTCCCAACGCGCGAAGATGTTTCCGAATGCGGAACAGATTGCCAAGTGTCCCTGAACAAAAATGAAGACGAGGAAAGAGAAATGATCCAGATTCTCACGGACGAAAATCGTCGGGAGCAAGAAGACGCTTTTCCGATTTACAAGATGATACAAATAAAATGAGAATGCGAGTATATATATATTAATATGTTTACTTAGTGGCTATTTCTCTCAAAAGTTGACCAATTAAGCGCCATCCAATATAGAGAAATATTCTCCTCGTACATCTTGTTCGTGTTTCCTGCCTTAAATTACTTTCGTCAAATTGAAATGTCACCTGCGTCCGATCTTTAAAAAAACTTTCTTAAGGTGTTCCTACAAGGGAAGAGTTATCAAAGACTGAAATGGACTCGAAAAAACGTAGGTAGGTAGAGCAAATGTCTAAAATCCAGAGTTCTTTGCACCCTCAGCCAAGCTACGTTGACAGGGGCATGCTTACTAATAATTTGGATTATTATAATAGTCGCATCAATTATGAACTTAAAGTAATAAAAACAGAAGCAGGCGCTAGGTCAATTTAATGTTACACTACCGTATATAAAAGTTCTATTATAATTGTGGACGTAAAGAAAGCTTCCTGACTTCTTGTAAGAGTAACTTTTTTGCTGTTTCTTCCTTACACACATAGAAATTATAAGTAGAGTTAAAATATATTAATAATTAAATAGTACCAAGAAGAGTAACGAATACTGAGTGGCAGTGAGTGCCACCCAAATACATTAAATGGTAACGGATTTGATCGTTCTTTTCTCGGTCTCTCATATGCGGCATTTTAAAACTGTTTTCCATTATGCATGCACTCAGGCAAGGTCGAGAAATTCTTTGACTCAGGCGGCTTCAATGGGTTCCACAACTCAGGTATAAGGGCAATCAAGAGAAGAAAAATATTGTGTTTTCATCTCTGTACTTAGATGCTGTAAAGCAATCAACAATCTTCTGCTATCTCCATCTACAAAGAGTGATTTTCTGCTATCAGCGTTCAGCGAACGTCTTGAGAAAAACCAAGGTGCCCAGGTTTACGGCTGCTACGACGAGTGTTCTAATGACTCTTAATTAAAGTCCAAAATGAGTGCTTCAAGCTGAACGAGTGCATGTACTTACACGATGTCGACTCGCGTTCGTGACTACGTGAAGAAACTGCGCCGCGTTGCGGCAGCGGCCCAACAAGCGACCCCGTCCTCGGATCTGTGTGAGGACGAGGACTCTGGCCTGCCCACCAAGGACGCCCTCCTCACCGCGCTGCCGATCCTCGGAAACGTGTCGGAGCAGCAGCTCGACGCACTCGTCAACAGTGGTGGCAACAAGAGCATCAAAGGAGGGCGCACTCTCTACAATGAGGGGGATGCGGTGCAGCACATCGATGTGGTGCTCTGTGGGATTGTGTCCGTTAGCACGTATGACGCAGAGGCGGATGAAGGGTAAATCACTAAAGTCTCACTTCTTCGTCACAGTTTCCAAGTTTAAAATCTAAAGCATCCATTGAACTCGGTAATATCATGTTTATTGAACCGCTCTCGCTGAGGCGCTTGGGCTGAGCACAGCAGAAAAACTACAACCGAGTAGTTTTTCTGAGCACAGACTGCCATGCAAGCTGAGCCTCAGCACTCGGCACTCGGCAAAACAAATCGTATTTTTCCCCGTCAATCACGCAACATGTCTAAGCTAATTAGGCTTTTTTTAAAGTTTCCTATAACTCAACTATTTTTTAAATTACAATGCGTAGATAGCACATTCGAATTCAACATTAATGAAAAATTAAGAATTCTTTATTGCTTTTAGACCGCGCTGAATGGGTGTGTTTATTTGTCTATTGTGTAAGACTCGCGATCGTGCGAGTGTCCAAAAGTCAAAATCATAGAATAAAAGCCTTCATCCTATATATCTATGCTCAAAATACTCCAACTGATTGTAATCTGTAAAATATAGATTTGCGTTTTTTTCATATTATGTACTGATATGAAATTAAATCGTCCTTTCTTATTACATCGTAAAAAGTGAATTAACCGGAACATGGTTACAGGTTACATAATGAATTCTAATACAGGTTTATATATATTATTCCAGGATCCTCGGCCGAAAAGTGTCCCCAGGCGAGTGCACGCTAACCGCCATCGACATCTGCAAACTCTACGCCACAGGCGGCGGCAAGCACAACCACACAGCCAAGGCCTTTAAAAAGGCTACAAATGTCTTCAGGATCCCAATCGGCGCGTTCAAGGGATGTGTGGAGTTGGCGGACGTCCTGCAGGTCGCATCAGCAAGAGCCCGAGAGCTGGCGATCACGTTCAACGGGTCTCAGTCATCGTTGTACAAGTTAGTATAAGATTCGGTTAAAGTTGGAACTAGTTAACTTGCCTAAAATATAATCAGGCCGATAAATGTCGAAGCTGCAATGAATCCGGGTTAAACGTGGCAACGTCAATTTTAACTGCATAACTCAATCGGGCAATCATATAAATAGAAGCAAATAATGAAAGTTATGATTAAATAATTAAATATTATTTTTATTTTATAATTATATGCAGTATAGTAAAGCATTGCTGAATTACTGTTATATTGGAAACATGACAATCACTACTCTTAGAGAAAGTAATTTGTAAACATTTAAAATACTTTATGACGTACATTACAATTACATACATTTACGTAGTTTTAATTTTAGTTTTCGTGGTGAAGATTATAAATGTACATTCTCGAAATAATATTACGAATGATAATTAATTGTTCCCCAAAACTCTTAAATTACAGTAGCGTTGTTACATTTATCAATTACTAGTCATACTTGTTCTTGTCGGATGTTGTTTTGCACTCTATATTCTGTTTGTAAATATCAATATAACAACAATTTGAGACCAATCAATCAATTTTTTGAAAAAGCCGGGAATCATATCAAATAGTGTAGCACTAGCTTTTTTTATCTGGAAAGTTAACACAATATCGTATGCATATATGAGGCATAATATATATTTTAAGTCACAATTGTGTGTATTATTACCCTTGCTTGAAAGTTAATTGCTTTTCCTGTAGCTATGCATATGAGCAGTTAAGATCTTTATAAAACAATTTATCACTTAATTTTATTGTATTTCAGGTCCCCCGAGTCGAACCAGTTCCACGCACCGGCCGGAACAAGGATCAAGTCGAACAGATGTTTCTCCCTGTGGAATGGCTTGAGCGGGACAACTAACAACAACACATCAGAGTACGTTTCTAAAGATATATTATCAAAAGAAACTAAAGTTAAATCAAGGACAAATGAGGAAGCATTAAGACCACAATTTTGTCGATTTCATTTTCAGAGTCCAAATTGTCATTTTTAGCTTTATAAAGAGAACAATTAGGTTTGATCTTGTCTAAATTTTAGATAGCTTAATGAACGCACTCCTCTTTATTTTCTATAGCTTTGGCCTGTCCACATACCGCAAAGGAGATGCCATTGTCCCCGTGGCTGGACAGCTCCACCTCATCATGATCGGGACGGTCAATCAGCATCATATCACTGGCGGGCGGAGACTGCTTCAGCTGGAGCAAGTAAGTGCTGGGTTCCGAATGTGGGAACAACTTTCTCCTGCTAATAGACGATTTAATCGTGCTTGATATCGGCTTTTATGTAACTATATTCGATTTCTTAAACACGATTTACGCGAAAAACAGGAATTCCCCGATCCCAAGGCAGCTCTTAAATTGACTGTGCTTTTGGTTTAGAGTGATACAAGTCCAATTTTACTACATAAAATGGATCAGAATTGACCAATCAATCATCTAAGCGTAGCAAAGATCAAGGGGAAACAGGCGCCCTGTAGGCTCATTGATTTAATGTATTAATACGTTGCAGTAGCCCTACTTGGGGTCTGCCAGTCTGCCTCGTCCTAACAGGTGAAGGAGGCAGGATATTGCTGGGCGCTGGTGATTTTGACGGTCCAGCTGTTGCTGTTGAGTCCCAGTTATGGGGCTCGAGTGTCTACTATAAATGACTTCAGAGGAATCTTTTGTGATTAGTACGGCAATGTTACAAAAGGGGAAATCTCTACCATGTAAATATATTGTATATATCATGTAGGAAAAAGTAAAGCAGCTTCACCTTTGTTTCCTATTCCTAAAGAATAATATGTAAATTCATTATTTATTTTATTGACATTACACAATACCGGGGTTATAGGTAGAAATACCTACTCCAATGATAAATAAGTTTTTCCTTTGTTTTCTAGGGTCATTGCGTGGGAATGTATGAGACGGTTAGCGGCGGCGGCAGCGTGTTCACATACACGGCCAGGACCAAGACCACCGTGCTGGAAGCATCCTTTGCCCTGACACAGAATGGAGGCCTCATTAAGATTGTGAACCAGGTAGGTCATTATACAAATATAAGTAAACGGAGAGCTGACTATGGGAATAATTGCAATCTTTGAGATGCTTTAATATCCGCTAATAAGAAATATCCAATATACGTACGTTTATTTTTGCCATGGAAGGAAGCTGTAGAGTGCACATTGGTTGCCGAGAAATAAATGTATACGAGCGAGTAACCCCATATATGGACCGGACCTATGCATCTTACTTTTAACTTTTTTTTCCAGCTTATCTCCAGCTTTACGCCCGACTTCCACATCCTCGACGCCTCCGTGGGCAGGGACTCCGCGGCCAAACCCAGCCCTGAGAGCCCGCCCGCGTACAGATCACCTCTCCCTACAGCACGCCTGCCTCATATTGTCACGGTCACTGGCCCAGAGGGCAAAACCTACGTCAAGAACTTCCTCCACGACCTGGCCGACGAGCTCCAGAGGAGCGTGCCCATCATTTCGACGTTGTCGGGCATTGAGGTGAAGAAGAGGCTGAGCGACGGGGACATGACAGACGAGGAGAAGTAAGTTACACCCCATGATTAAGTCGTTTGTACATGGTAGAGTTTGCCTCTAATGTCAACACTGCACACCTCTACCGCAAATAAGAACACCTGCATCGACAAGAAAACGGCAAGAAAACGGTGTTGCCTGTCTCTTAACTCTCTATTTCCCTTCTTCAGGTTGAAGCGAGTCATCGCTAGTGCGGCTCGAACGTGTAGCACGCTCCTTCTCCTGGCCGACTCCCAGACTGGGCGACCTTAGTAAAATTCGATTTCAAAACACGATTAGCAGAAAATATAAGTGAACAAAAACCGGCCTCAGTTTTTATAAGTGCTGAGTTTTCCGGGTGTTGGATTGTCCGGCCAACTGTTACATTAACATTTTCCTGGATACTTCAACACATTACATTTTTCTTCAAGAATGTTTTGTCAATGCCATTTTTACAAATGTCATAATGCGTCACATCCTTTCATTTAGTATTAGTTTAATGGTCATTACAAATAGAATCCTAACCATAATAGACAACGTATTCTAATTATTAGAAGTTTATGTCAATATTATTTCAGGGAACACGCGCACTCATTGACATCAGGCCATGGCTAAGCCACTGGATGCATCTGGTGTCCCCCAACCTGTTCACGGACCGCTCATCCACTCGAAGGAAGTCGGCCGGGGCCGTCTCCTCTGATTTGTCCAGAATCGCTCGTCACATCCAAGGTAGGAAACATGCGGTTGACTACGACAAGAACTTACATTATCGGGACCTGTGTGTGTTACGTGGTATTTTAATCTCAATTATCATATTTAATTTGACAGATATCGGGATCCTGATTTCGCTAACCTTGCCGCTACCTTGGTGCACAGAAGAACACTAGAAACCGTATTGAAATCAAGATTCGAGCTGTCAACCATAATTTATTTTCTAATTTAAGTCATTAAGTCAGAGTGGATAATTGGATATAACTTAATACATATCCGTTTCTTCTGCGACAAAAGTTGCATTCTTGAATCTCCTCTCTCTGACATTATATTTACTCGTTTAGTCTAGCCTTTTCTATTTGCAGATTTAAACTTGGGATTTTCAATCACTTTGTCCCCAATTACTCACTTTCTTCCTGCCATTATCGTAACTGTCTTGGAAGTGCCTCCGAGTCTTTTCTATCTCAATTTTCCCCATATTAAAATTACTAGGGACCACCTAAAAAGAGGGTTATAAGAGTGAAGATGTATGTACTCGAACTTCCCGGAGAAACGCGAGACTGGTGCCATATCTGTTTTCAGTAAATGGCGGAATATGCTCATGATTGAGTTGGACGGATGAAACAAACTGCTTTGCACGGACAGCATTGGAACACCATCATAAAGGTTGTTGTGTTATACCAGCCATTGATGCAGACTGTGTTCTCAAATTTTTCTGTCCATACATGGAATATCTCCGGGTTGCGCCTTCTTTGTGGATCAAGCACATTAGCACAACCAGATATTGACGGTGACTTTCTTCTAACTAAGAAGCTCCTTCAGGTCATTCATCTGCTGAGTGGATGCGCCAATTTGAATCTTAGCTATGGTGCAGTCTTTCGAGACAGAGCAGATGGGGTATATCAGCCAGCAGAGAACCTTACCCCAGAGAATATGCTACGGTGTCGCCTCTGGCGGATTCTTGGCTGAAACTCTGCACTTCTGGGTCTCTTCCTCTTGGCTGGCCCAAGGGGGAGGATCCAGGCAGCCAAGACCAGAGGGTGAGTGGGTGAGCCCCAGAAGTGCAGAGCTTCCCCCAAATGCTCACCAGGGGGCGAA
>LR138479.1:0-13134 GCA_900659605.1 Tisbe holothuriae | reverse complement strand
CCTTGTGGCGTGCTATTGCAATGAACCTGAAAAGGTAGTACCCTAAAATATATAAAAAGGGATGCATAGCAAATATTTTTTTTAAAAAGGAAAAGAGACAAATCAGGTGACTAAAACGACTGGACTGCTGAAGCGTGCACTTTTTATCTGGATTTTCAGAAGGAGGACGCTCTTTATCTTGAGTCTAGGTAGAAAGAAGAACGGAAAAAATGACGGAAACTTTGATTTTTGAGACACCCAACCTGACCAGACATTTAGATTCATCTTGAAACATTGCTTCATTGGCGGGAGATGTCTCTCTTCCTTATTACTATATATCTTTGGTTAAAACAACAATCAACAACCTTACACAGACATGTTTAGATTTATGGAGCAGCACTACTGGACAAAATAAAAGAGGCTTTTGATTTTTGGTAGTAAATATGACCGCTCTTTATAATTTTCTTGGCCAAGAAAGGATAAGGTAAAGACTTAGTAATCAAACAATGAATGCTTAACATACTCATAACCAGATTTACGATCCATAATAACAAAAACTCCTTCATTATGTTTAGTCGCGTAAGGTTATATCTGAATTCGGATTCCTTGAACAAAATATGTTCTGTTTGGAACACATTGCCAAATAAAATCCTTTAATCTTTTACATTGGCGTTTATGCTTGAGAAGACTGTTTCAAATATATTCAGTACAGTACGGTTTAAAATAATCCCATGATTATTGATTTCAGATTTGCTCAAAACTTCATGACCTCCAGTGGCATCTGGCCCTTCTTCTGCGACGGCTGTAGCCTCGTCCGTAGCACTGCCGAGCAACTGGAAGCCGCCAAGTTTGGCAATCTCGACATGCAGCGGTTCAGGTTCTCTGAGAAACTGGCGTTTAGACTCTTCACACCGCATATTAAAGGGAGGGCGACAAAGTGAAACGTCTCTGTAGTGGATTAATTAATATACATAATTCAATATATTAATGGAAATCTGATATTAATTTTATAAGATTGTTAGTGACTCCTAAGTATATCTGAAGAACTTTCCAGTAATATAATACTCTAAATAAATGTTCAATTATATCTCCATCAGGCCACAAAGTGAAATTTTGATGGGTTCTGTGGCTTCAAGAATATACATAATTTAATATAATGAGGGTATGATAATCTGAATACCTTACTCTCAGTAACTTAATATGTCTTACTCTAATGCTCAATTATATTCCCTATTTTAAATACCGAATAAAAGAGTTAACAACGTAAATTTTGTAATATTCTACATTCTACAGTGTTAGTAATTTTAATCTTATTAAATAAAGTTATCAAATAAATTTTCCATTTGACAATGACATGATTTTTGAACATATGCACTTACTTGTTATTCATTGTTACGTTCTTGCAACAGCAGTCAGCTGTCCGAATGATAAGGAGCAAAATATGCTTGTTCTAATGTTACAAAATGCTTGAAATAAGCACTGAAAAGAGTCTGCTACTTCTTAAATACTTTCATTGTATTAGTACAGAGCATGAAACATAAGCTAAAAGGCTTTGTTGGCTCTTTGAAATAGTTTCAATGTTAATAAGAGAAGATCTTATCATTTGGACAGCCAAGCTATGAATATTTATCGTGTGTTTACTAGTGACCCTCAGTCTACCGGTTCTCTTCTAATAATACCTTAACCATAGAAAGCACGTCTAACACGACTCTTATTGCAGAACAGCCCAAACTCATAAATAGACAGTAGTGCAGAGTGTGAGTAGCTTTCTGTTGAACTGCTTACTTATTAAAAAGAACTCAATTCGTTATTGTATCATCGACTTAACAGTGACATGTCGTCTAAAAATGAGAATGGCAAGTGTTTAAATGCCATCGGAATCATTAATATGCCTCAAATCTAAAACAAACCCAATGTAATATCATGTGTTTGAAAGAGTTTCTTGACATCTAAGACTTGGTGTTCAATGATATATGATTAATGCGGAATTATATTAATGTACTTAATACTGTACACCTTAAATCACTGTTCAGAAATATTTGGTGTTCACAATGGGCATGCGATTTGTTGCTCGAATCATCCTCTTCATCGCATTCATGTCTTGGATTGTGCTCATTATGTCAATATGGCGGAATGTGACGAGCAGGCATGAACAAATTTACATTATTTTTTTAACTTTACCGTTGAGCAAAAGCTTGTGGCGGAATGTTTAGCGTGCAAGACTCCCATACAAGGGGTCCGGGGTTCAAATCCCGGGCCCGGCACTTGGGATTTTTCATTTGCTCTCCAAAAAGCTGCCATACAAATTGCCCATATGAGGCGTGCTATTGCAATGAACCTGAAAAGTGCCCTAAAATAAATAAAAAGTTATGCATAGAATTTTTTTTAAAAAAAGTTTACTTCTGTATGCAATATGGAAAAGTATCCTGTCCAATAAATATTGTTTAGATTTGTTAGGAAACTTAGAGTTAAATGTACCAAGTATAGGGAATTTTGCAGCCGTTCTAAGTTGCATGTTTTTGTCTCTCTCTCAATAAGTATTTATTCTCTTGCCTATTGATTAACAGTGAACACATTACAACCAAACCGACACTAATTCCTATTAACAACCGAGCCTTGAAAGAAGCCAAAACAATAGTATCACATAAGAGAATGTCCAAGATTGAAGCAAGACTTCCAAAACTGGCGGACAACACGAGTTACTTCATATTGCTATCATCCAACCCAAGGTCTGGGTCGTCTTATTTAGCGGATTTGTTGACACCGAACGGTAAGACTTTATTTTTCACATTTCCTACAGTAAATCGGCTGTCCAAATGATAAGAGTTCTCTAGCCGAAATTGTAACTCTTCAGGAGAACCATCAAAGATTTATAAGCCACGTACTGCTACTATAACAATATATAAGAGGTAAAAGACTCTTTCATATGCTTATTTCAAGCTCTTTACATATTTTGAACAAACTGATTTCAGTGATTTGGCACCATTTGCTTCTTATCATTTGACCAGACGAAATATTAATTATATATTTGGTATCTTGTTAGGGAGCTAGCAGGAAAATTATGACATTTTATAAATGATTGAAATTTTCTTTAAAATGTTTGACATTATTTTTGATAAAAATAAACCTCAACTTGTTTTGTGTAGTAAGGTACATTACTTTACTATTTTGTTCTTTAATTAGTATACGCTTATTTGATTATTTCCTTCTTATAAAGGTACAAACTCATTGTACGTCTTCGAACCGCTAAGATGGCTGGATGAAAAACCTCCCTCAAATATGCCAAAGAAAGAGCATCATTATGATAATAAACCAACATTGCCACCGTTAACCAATGAGGAAGCATTGGAAAAGCAACTCATAATGTTGGGAGACATTTATGGGTGTCATTATGAACCTTATTGGGATGTTATATTGTCAAATAAGGCCAGGTATTACTATATTAACAACTCTAACTGTTGAAACAAGTAGTTACAATAATACTGCAAAAATTGTATAATTAGTCTCAAACATAAAAAATAGATAGCCTAACTTCGGCATAAATGTGTAATTTGATCATCCCTAATTAAGATGCAAAATAGTGTATTTCTGTTAATTAATGCTTGTTCTTGTAGGAAAAATGTCTTCCGGAAGCCAGTCCGAGGATTCGGATTAAACGATTTTCCTGAACGGCTAATAAAAACAGGATATATTGGAAGGGTGATTGAAAGAGAGTGTCATAAAACAACGCATAGGTAAGAACATAAAACACTGCACTATCCAATTAATTCGAAATCTGTAATCCACAAATACGAGTCTCTTAAAATGCATCGCTTTCAACAAATACAACATTATAATTTTATTTCTTGTATGCATGCATGCACGTATTAATTTATATTTATTAAATAGGTTAATAAAACTCATCCGAATGCGCCTCCACTCCATCCTTGAATCCGATCTCTACAACCGGCTGCAGCTGAAACCGATCCTCATCGTCCGTGACCCCCGCGCAACGCTCAACTCACTCCGGCTGGCTCCGGACCAGTGGCCGGCGATCCACTTTAACTTGGACTACATTTGTAACTGTACATTGAAGGATTTGAACACGTATGATGCACTGAAGGTGGGGCAACAGGCTGTAATTACAACCTGGCTTGTGAATCAATTCAATACAATGCAAGTACATATTCCGGCAAACTGAATGTTTTCTTGCTGCTCTCACGTAGATATTTTAACTAAAACAACCCGCCGAGATTCGTTTCAGATAGACGCTGACGTCAGCGTCGCATATCAGTCACATTTCTTGTCCTGCACTAAACTAAAACTCCTTAAATACACACTTTCCTTATTACGAAAAATGCAAGCATTCGACTGGTATGCGACACATCCCGTAAGAGAAACGAATCTCGGAGGGAAGGTCCATTTTAAATTCTAGGATGCGGATAAAGACAGAGTCCACCTTGTCCGGTATGAAGACCTCTTCCAACGACGTGATAACACCTTAAAAGAACTCGGTTCGTTCCTTGGCCAATCCGAACAGTGGATAGCAATGGCGCTGCAAGAAGGCCAACTGAGAGGATCAGCTGCAAAGCCGTATCAGCCAAGGAAACTCTCTGGGAAGAAGGGACGGTTGAAGCTGGTGGCGGAGGCAAAGATGGTGAATGGTGTGGAAGGGTACGGAGGACAGAGGTAAAACCTGAAATAGTAACAACATTTTACCTTCCTTGGCCAATCCGAACAGTGGATAACAAGGCCGGCTGAGAGGATCAGCAGCAAAGCCTTATCAGCCAAGAAAACTGTCTGGGAAGAAGGGCAGGTTGAAACTGGTGGCGGAGGCAAAGATGGTGAATGGTGTGGAAGGGTACGGAGGACAAAGGTAAGAAGTGAGATAGTAATCAACATTAATTTTTACCTAACCCCAGTAAAGCAGACATAAACACTAAATCATTAAGTTAAAACAGTGAATAATATTTGAGAAATGGTACATATTTTTCTTTGTCAAAATAATATCAATAAAAATGAGTGTTATAATGCATTAATGTTTCAGTTTCTCTTCACACTTGCTATGTTAATCACGCAGTTAACTTTATTTACTGACTATAAACAAATAATTTGATTCATGCCATACTAAGTTGAACCTAATTTCTTGTCTTTTCAGGTTTTACAGCACATTCCGTGATAAGGACTTCAATCCTAATGAATGGAAGACTCTCCTTCCAAGAGAAATCATTATACAGGTCCAGGAGAATCCACTGTGCAAGGAACTCATGGAGAGGCTCAACTATAGTTTTATTAAGTATTAGTCAAATCCAATGTGCAAGGTGAACTTGTTGACAAGTTCAAATATGATATAATATTAAGTAATACATTTTATCAAGCTATTGAATAACAATCTGCATGACCAAAAGTTGCCTTAATATATTTTCTGTATGTCTAGTTAATTAATGTTACATACCTGAAATTGCCAACTTAAGAGTTTAATAAAATATAGACACACGCAGCTGATCTTGATTTCTATTCGGATTTACAGTTTTTATTGCATATATTTAATAACATTACACATTTCTGAGGTTCAAACAATCTTTTTGTACTATATTAATACGAAGTGAGAGGGTCATCCTGGCTGTCTATTCTTGGTTTGAACACTTCTATAATTTAATAATTCTTCAAGTTATATATAAAACATCTCTCTACCTTTTACATGCACAATTTTGACATTTCTACTTGAAAACATTGGTATAGTTATACTATTTACTGATCACAGATAAACTAGTGCGCACTGAAACTCTTTGATTCCACTTAAATATCTTCACTTTATTAAGGATATTAGTTTATAGCAAAGGTTGGTTATTATGCCCAGTTCCATATATGGAAGCCTTCAGTCTTTGTATTTGGCCAGTCACTGTGACCTATAATGGGTTTTACAGGCCAATAAACTATCCATTGACCTAATAGGATGCTTAGCAGATCAATGCTTGTAACATGTTTCCAATGACCTGTTAGAGATGCTTCATAGCTCAATGTTTGCAACCATAGTCATCCATTGACCTATTAGCAATGCTTAGCAGATCAATGCTTGTAACATGCTCAGCAGGTCATTGATATAGTAAATAATCCACATGGACATCCATTGACCTATTATAGATGCTTCATAGCTCAATGCTTGCTACCATAGTTCTCTGTTTGCGTGGTAAGCATCCTGAACAACACGTCCCTGTCCATGCCGTGTAGCGTGCTCATATCAACACCGAGAGCCCGGGCAACACTGTGCAGATCAAGTCCAAACGATGTTAACAACGTTAAGAGGTCAATTTCTTGTCCTGGAACGGGATAAAATGAGGTTAAACATTGGCTAAGTAGTGTGTAAGAGACAGTTTCATTACCTGTTTCAGGGTTCTTCAACTTTGGACATGTCGGATTGCAATGCGGCCAACTGCACGTATCAATCAACTTTGTCTTGCACTGCTTTGCCGTGTGCCTCTTAACCTTGGTCTTGGCCTCAGCCTTCTTGAGAGCCTTCAACTCCTTCCTCTGGCGCTTCCTCTCCTCCCGCTCAAGCCGTCTCCGCTCCCGCCTTCGCTCCTTGCGCCGCTGCGACCGCTGCTGCCGGAGCTTCTCCTTGCGGGCGCGCTTTTTCTCACGCTTACGCTCCTTGCGCCGACGCCGGCGCTCCCGCTTGACGCTCTCCGGCCGGTCAGCCTCACTAGCTGCAGTTGTCGTCGCCGTGACGCTACTCCGCCGGTCTAGGCTCCGTACAAGGTCACTATTCCGCAGCTCCATGTCCGCTGCCAAGTCCTTCCGCCGGGACTTCTTGCCGCCGCAGCTGTTGCTCTCTGTTTTGCAGCGGTTCTTGCGATTTCGACGTCCGCCGCGGTTCTTCTTGTGGCGGCGGCGTCCGCCGCGGCGTTGGCTGTTGACGCTGTTCCGGTAGCTGTCCTCGTCGTTGCGGCTGGTGGTGATGGAGCGGACGAGGTTGTTGGCGAGGCGGTAGCCGGTGGGGGAGTCGGCGAGCATGGATGCGGATTGACTGGAAATAAACGGAACATTACTGTATGGTGTCTAAAATCCATAGAAACGATATTTTGTATTGTAGTGTGACCAAAACCATCATTTTCCTACTCTTAGTGCTATCCTAGGGTATACCTAGCAATACTAAATTACTTTTCTTTTGGCAAAATTACAATTACAATTCGTTACATCTCTCCATTACATTTAAAACGTCTGAATATTGGATAACAATTACATATTAATGTAGTATTAATTGCAATTACATGAGCATGACTGCATGAGCTCATAAAATGTAACGAATTTTGCAATTAAATTTTCCGAAACCCCTGAAATTACAGTAATTTCGTTACTTTCAAAAATTCCTAGTTTGTCTGTTATAGACCGATTACAATTCATTCCCGCGCTCAAATTTTAATTTTTTTTGGCCTCTGATAGGTCATTTCAAATCAAAACAAACCTATGGGCCAATCAGAACGTTGTAAACAAAGTCATGTGCCATAATAAACAAACCGAGGACCAATCATATGTCCCTAAATATTTTGAAATTTAGCCCGCGAAAGAAGTGTAATCGGTCTATGGTTGGAGAATACTGTAACATCACTTGGCTATCAGCTTTCTTGACAGATATCCATTTTCATGCCGGCATTAGAGTTCCATATGTTTATAAACTATTTACCTGTAATAAGGTGTGGGCACCACAACATCCTTAATATGACCATCCCCTTCCAAGAACTTCTCCGCAACCAGGGCTCTAATCGCCAAATCCTTTCCAAACCCGACCTTCTCCACACCATCCAACTGAGCCCCAGCATCGGGCAACCCAGCCGCCCAACAGTCCAGCGCATCCGGCAGCGCCACACCATCAACGGCAACATTCACCCAATGCTCCCGCGTCACGATCTCGTGCTCGATGCACGCCGGGCTGAAGACTGCCGACAGGTTGTGGAATGTGTTGCGGAGGTTGGAGCCCATCTGGTGGATGTAGTGCCACTGGTCGGGGGAGGCGGGCATGGCAACGTTGTCCGCGTACAGTTGGAAGCGGTCGAATTGCCATTGGAAGATGAAGAGGGGCGCTGAAAAAGGGGATTACAAATTACTAACTGGACAGAATATGCATTTTAAATTTGCAAATTACACTTAAAGTCCACGTGAACCTAGACGTGAACTCACTTCTTTATTGCCACTTTTTCTGCAGAATAAGCTCAAACAGTAATTTTTAGAAAGTAGATTATCTCAAGGAAAGAGCCTTTTCCTGTTTGATGAAAGCCAGGAGCTCTCTTACTATGTAAATTCATCATAAAATATATATTTAAACTTACTTTTAATGGTCGGGAACACCCTATACCCAAGGTAGCACTGCCACACCTCATTGGGAAACCGCTCCGCACACCGCTCCGGCACCTTTGCCCGCCACAACTTGACACCCTCCTTCACATCGGCAATAACACTGCTACCCTTGCTTGAAAACGGAACATTATCCATAAACCAGGCAGAGTCCACAATACCACGGACCCGGACACCGGCCGGGGCTAGGAGGTCCGCGACCATATCTGCATTGACTAGAACGCCAATCCCACCAGCGCTTGATCCTGCAAGGAACAGCTCATCGTGTAGAAGCAATTGTTCCGTGTCTGCGAGCTCCTTCACGACTTCTCGTAGAATGTAGTGTCCCATGAAGGCAGGCTGTCCCTTGGCCCGGGCCCGGCGTGTGCCAGACCAGCTGTCAGAGCTGCAGTAGGGGACGAGGACGTGGTTGGCGTCGGCAAGGTGTGGGTTCAAAGCCGGGTCCGCGCTGAGGATCCCGTCCGCGGTCCGGTTGAGTGGCCAGTGTGTGGAGCTGACGCGGTGGGGTTCGCGGGCGGCGCGCTCGTTGCAGCTGGATTCGTCGTGACAGATCCAACCGCCTGGAAATGAGAATATAAATTGTGTTAAGAGAGTTATTCCAAACTAAACCGTTATCAAGTTAGGTATTGTAGAATCTGATTACAGAGCGAGAGAAATGAGGACTCTGCTGGGATGAAAGTGTAATGAGGCTAGAAAGCAAGAAACAAACACTATTTCACTACAGTGACCACCAGAGCGCGCACCCCATCTTGTTTTTTCCCTACATTAATTTCTCGCTTTGCCCCCAAAGACCAAATTAATAAGAATGGCCAACAACAGATAACATTTTGTTAGGGCCAATAGATGGCCCTGTGCACTTTGGCCAAGGTCCATGGAAATACACGACATTTTTCATTGAATACTCAAAGGTGCTTGCCTAACTAAAACACTTTATGATAACATTTTTGTCAGACTCCTTTGAGTAAATAAAAGGCTTTTCATTGTCCTAAATGGCCAAGGTGCTTACAGTACCATCTACCGGTGGTTAAAATAAGTAAACTTTGCCGTTATCTATTGTTGGACATTGGAGAGACCGTGCTAACAACTGATACTCAACTAAATTGCCTGTTTGTAAACCTTTTACTATATGCTAGCCTAGTTAAGCCTTAAATTGACCTAAACAAATCAAATAATGAAATGCATTTTATAACAAGTTTAAACCATGTCACTTTTGGAAGCTCTGCTTTAGGCATCAAGACTTAGTATACTTGTTTAGTGCGTTGAATAAGTGTACTTATTTGCTTTCCTTACCTTCTAGGAAGACGACCCATCTCTTGCTCTGATAATTCCTCTGAATGTAATACCCACTCGTACTCCCATCATTACACGTGACCTCTGAGTTTCTAAAGAACCGGCGCTGCATCGGCCGGGCATGCCCGCCCCTCCCGCTACTGTACAGCGCCTGGGCCAGCTGCCGGGCCATTTCATGACTGAGCGCCTCCGGGTCGGATGATGAGTCTGTCGCCTTCGTGGCGATGACTAACGTCAGACACAGGATGACGATGCTTATGAGGAGAGTGTGGAACATCTTGGAAGGCATTCTGTAAGTGAGTATCTTGTTATATTACACTTATAACACTAGCTTTGCTTCTGCTTACAATTACACTATGACGAGATTCAGATTCTCATAATCACTAGCATCACTTTTGTCTTTGCCGCTGTTCTTAGAAACCATTACATGAGCTATGATTATTATTGTATGGAGTAGTAATAATCTATTTTGCGACTGCTCAGCTTGCAGGGTAAATCGTTACTGATCACTTGTTGCTCCAGCTCCTCCGCTGCTGGGGGATTATTTTCTCTCTGCTACTAATCGCTCTCGATATAATTTTGGGCCGACGGCGTTAGGTGCGTCTTCGTGCGGGGAGAGAATTATTTTGTATTTTAGCGTATTATGGGGATTGCAAACTCAAAAAGGTGGTATAAAATACGAAAAATACAAACGTCTTCTGATTATTAATATATGGAAGAAAGTTTAGTGGTGTGGTATATATTTTGTTCGTTTAGAAAGGATTAAGTCGATTTGACTACTTTTGACAGGGGAACTCTCTGTGGTAGAAAAACGTGTCTTGGGCGAGATTATACCATCGAAGTAAAGACTGGCGACAAGCGACAACATTTATCCCAGTTGGATCTCTAAAAACGTTTCAACTATTATTGAAGGGAATGAATCAAATGGGAAACTCAAGATTGCAAAAAGCAGAAAAGTGTCTTACACTCCAGCTCTTTGTAGTTTTACATGCCTTTCATTTACCTAAGTGTAACAGAACCAAAAAGTAGCAATCTTTAATTCTATCGTATTTTCCTCTTTCTCCTGATCTTTCCCTGACCGTTGTGCGCGTTGCTCCTTTCAGTTATATTTTATTCCCCCTTCTTCCTTTTTAATACCCTTGATATTAGGGCGTACAGCCGACATCAGGACATCTCAAAAAACCCTCCGAAACACTTTATTTATAGATATAACCCCTTACTAGAAAGTGAAACCAATGTGATTTCTTTGGTTAATTGGATTGGTTAATTACACTTGTATAATAACGTACAAATATTTAAAATAGTATCTGCAATATGTAGAGAGTTTAGTGACCAGTTATTAAATATTACATTTTGAAATGATACGGCTGTGCGCAAAACATTACATACCATATTACCAATATCATTGCTTTACTAACACATGGAGATAATTAATGCAATATTAAGAGTAACTAGATCTCAAAGATCAGTTTCCTAAAGTTGTCACAGAGGGATTTTTGACATTGCGAGACAGACAGTAGCAGCAACCCCAGCCAGCCAGCAACGCGAAGGATAATCATAATGATAATAATATAATGGCAGTAGAAAGAAGACAAGAAGGGGATATACAACAATATCTTATCTTGGTACTATTATTTGGTCAATGATTTCTCTCTCTCTCTCTCTCTCTCTCTCTCTCTCTCTCTCTCTTAATGTAATACGAAACGGTCCCCAGATTGACCCAAAAGATATCGATATTCAAAAGAACGTCATTTTTTGTTTGCTTTATGATACCATTTATTGCCCACAAAAAGGGTTTTCCTTGATGAAACTAATCGCTCTTTAGGTCTTTTGAAAAGGACGTTTTTGGGGGAAAGGGTTACAGGTGTCTAATGAAGAAAACATTGATGCCCCGCCGAGACTGGCTGCAGAGATTCCCGATAATAGCGATTGTCGCACTATTCTTGGAACCCGAGAATAGCGCGATAATAAGGCTTAAGAGGTCGGACAAAGTCGAGTCGGTCATGAACTGTATACTCACTATGCTCCAGAGGCACGTCTAACTGTAAAAAATATATCCTAAAATCCAAAAGCAGGGTCTTATGCAGAATTTTCTCCTCTTTCCAATGGTGTATTGGGTTAATTCATAACCGTATAGCCAAAGGAGATATTTAGCCAAACGTAAGGTTACATGCTACTTTTACTAAGTAAAATGCAGCAGTGCGGCAATAGGGGGCAAACACTGAAATATTCAAAAACCCTTTAAAGTTCTAGATGTTGTGTTTATGTGAGTAAATGATAGCCAGGTGTATGATATATAACCATAAATTACTTATTTTGTGCCTTTTATTGGCTTTTACAAGAGGCTTTTGTTCTGCATTTACTTAATAAATGTTGTATATACTAACCTTTAAAAAAATTACAGCTTTGGCTGTACACTTATTATTTAGTGCAATACACGAATTACATTCGACAATAGGGACCGATATCAAGTGCTCTCCTCTTATATCAGCTTTCTATCCGGTCAGAGTCTTTTTACACGTCATTTATCCATTGAATATGCTCGACGAGGGTGGTTCACGTTGTGGTGGAAATACGCTTCATTAGGCGGACACTGTGTGGTTGACACCATTCGTAAAGGGAAATGATGTATTGGAAGGACTTTTAAATGGAGGAGGAAATATATGGCGGGAAAAGTGTATTTGCTTTACATTTTATAATAGTCCTCTATTTTATTTTAGGTGTATCAATTTAACTCGATTGTTGGGGGGAAAAGTAGATTACTTGTATTAAAAAGCTAAGGCAGCATGACATTAAACAAGAAAAATCAACTTTGGTTCAATTTGCTGATCAGAACTAAAAAATGTCATCGAAATATATGCATCATTTGGCCACAACAGTGTGAGTTTAAACACCTTAGAGAGAGTACAGCTGTACAGGGCGTTGTCATCCTAACCTCACGGAAATAAGTCTCTGCTAATGATCTCTCATTACATTAAATATACATGAAGTGTCCGTGACACAACATAATGTTAAGCGTTAATTAACATGATTTGAATTTGTCTTCTTGTTCCGATCTGATTAATTATTCATTTGTGAATGTTCTTTTGTACTCGCTGTTCTTTGTGTGGAATGGTATATTGGAAAGAAAAGTGTTGACCAGCAATATGAGCTGTTATATCGATTTTATGCGCATTTCCAATACATATTAACACCTCCTACGAATAGGATTAAAGTTGATATTAACTTATAAGATGTAAAAATAGAAAGTGTCTATTTAAAATGCTAGTTTTGAATATATACAAGTACTTTATTACAGTAAATGCCCATCACGATTTCAAACTCAACAATTCAGCACGAAACTTGTCCAAATATTTACTAATATGCAGCATGCATCTATTAAATGAATTATGATGAAAACATTTAGTCTACTATTTGTTTAGATGTATAATTAGTGCAATTCTAGATGTCGTCGTCCAAACCCGAGGTCCTGTGCAAGGTCTGCATGGACAAGGCGAGTGGCAAGCACTACGGCGTCGCTTCCTGTGATGGCTG
>LR138477.1:0-17562 GCA_900659605.1 Tisbe holothuriae | reverse complement strand
TCCTCCCTCCCGCTGCGCAGGTGGAGAATATATTCCGAATATTTTCTTTTTTTATGCCGGTGTAGACGCACCCTTAAAGCCACTCTTGTGCTGACAAATATTAAATACTATTGGAAGGCAATGAAAGGTGAGTTTTCAATCTTTATTCTTTAAACAATTATAATTACTATTTAGAGTGACCTAATTCATGAAACATCAAATTTCATGTAATATAATATTTTTAATACTGGAAATTACTGCATTTTTTTTATTATTCCTTTACTCGGTTGCTCCACTCAAAAATTTAACTAAAATTGATGCGGTAGGAAAGAATGCAATCGTTTTCTCAGCCATATCGACCAAATTAACAAAACAAATAAACTAAGTCTAAAACTTAGGCAATATACAATCTTAATTATACTGAACTAAAGTGCACAGAAACTACTAAATCATTTTATCTATGACGTGATTGTTTTATGAACCTACAATGCAACGGAGTCCTCCTGCTGGACTGCTCCTAAACACTCTATGAGTCTAATATTTATTACAATATGTGCCCAACACACTACAACCGATATATCCCAATATATTACTTAAACCTTCTACTTACATCTTCACCCTGAGTATTAGAATAAGAAATATAGTTGAGATCGTGATTAGGGCGGAGTTTTAATTTCTACAAGGAATACTGGCTTCAGGGGAATGAAATTTGCAAACGTATATTAAATTAGAAAATAGAGCTGTTGCTACGTTCTTTTGGGAGTCTGACACTCTCTCTCGTCTTTATGTAATGCAGGGAGAACTATAGTTATCCATGTGTATTTGTCACCTAAGCCAGTTAAAGAATGCATTGAATACCCTTCTATCAATATCATTATATTAACCGTGGCTGTGTGTGTACCAAGGCGGTTATTCGCAAGCCATGTAAAATATGCAATAAAGTTATATATGCTGACGTTTATTATGTATAAATACAATGTTTTGATTGTTAAGGAATTTGTACTTTGATCTATGGATGTCATTATGTTCCTAAAATAGCATCTACCTATGACGCAAATGGAATGAATGGGATGAAAAGGGGAATGTTAAGCTATTCACATTGACATCGTTTTCAAATTGGATTGAAGCAAACTTTTTTGTAAGTATGAATAAAATCTGTTGACTTTTGGGTTAAAATGAATGGGGCAAGTATTGATAAGTAAATGAAAAAACTCTTACTGTCCAACATCAAGATTCCAAAAGAGAGCAAATTGACTTTTGTTAGCAATTTTAATGACATTACGTGACCTTTCTCACCTTGAAGACCTGACGGGTGAGGAAATTCTCCTTGACCGGGAGAAGCCTGAAATTCGTTAATAATTAGGCAGTGCGAAACATAGGACATTAGGAATAGTTTGTTACTTTGCCATCTCGGACAGTTGCAGCTTCCCATCCTTGTTGGAGTCGAACACTTGAAGCTGGAACGTTAAACATAAGTCAAAATGACTGATTAGGTAGGTGTGATTAATTAATAACTGACCATGGTGTCCGTATATTGGATGAGCTGGTCTTCAGTGACGTCCTGAGCCTTCTTGGCCTCCTTCAGAAGATCGCGAAGGAAGTTCTAAAACGGAAAACGGAGGAAATGCCATTAATCTCTTAGTTCTGGAGTTCTCGTGAACACAGTTACATTTCATATGTACACAGTAAATTATTATATACATTACCTTTAGTTCATCAGCCTCAATGTATCCACTGCCATCGGTATCATATTGATGCCATAGCTGAAAAAGAGATTGAGAAAATAGTATGCAATTCAATTTACACTGATCTTGTATCAAGGAGGTGAGATACATTCAGGATTATTGCAGTGTCTTTAGTTGGCATAAAAAGGAACTATACAGGGCATATATGACTTGCATTCGAATAGTTTCAACTAAATGCTTTCTAATAGTAAGCTGGGGGTATTTAGGGACTTCAATATTAAAAACATTATGCAAGTTAATACATAATAACATGTAAGGAATGTGTCTCCTTACAGAGCCACTTCCTGAGTACAATTTACAGTCTCTGTTGCACCTTCTGTGCATTTGGGGATTCTTTTATAACTGTGGTGTAATGCAATATGTAGCAGCATTTTTTTCAACATCCCTCTGGGAGAATTAGAAACAAAAACAGCATATAATCTAGCCTTAAAACTTGCATGTGCCTACCACAGACTGTAGAATTTCTAGGAAGGGCTACAAAAATGGGTCTAAAAGTTTTATTCTTGTGGGTTCAGGCTTCTTATAAAAACTGCGTAAAAGACTGTTTTAATATGAAACTTTTTTATACTGGCCCATATCTAAAGCGTCCGAAGAGTGAAATTGTTTTTTTTTCTCCCTATCTTCTTTCTCTGGCCTTGTGCTGTGTACTCCTCTTCTAACCCATTGTAGCAAAGCCAGCTACTTTTTCCATTATATTTTTCCGATGCGCATGTAAAATTTTATACTCGCTTTAATGCTGACGAGACCATTTCTCTTGCTGAATATCGACCCGGCTGAAAGTGGATCGAGCAATTTCTGTACCAAAAGCTTCGATACACTCTAGTTGGGAATCGAGTTTAAAAACCATGTCAGCTAATAGCGATAAATGATCTCTTAAAACACGAATCTACTCTTAAAGTATCCAATAATGTGTATTCAGGCTCTAAAAGAGAGTATTATTGTTTATTGGTAAATTCAAATAGTTCGCTAGGGAACTCAACTTATTATGTGATAGATCCCAATCAACTTCTGATACCCCATGACATAGATAAGTTACCTTCATGAACTCAACACTTGACTCGAGTGGATTGTCGAACCTGAAGAGCAGCAGGAACGTTTCCTCCATCGGCAGGAGCTGAGCAAGCTGGAAGAAGAAGAACAAGGAAAGAAAGAACGTGAATTGCATCTTCTTGGAATATTCACTGAATCCTTTTCACCTCTCTGATGTCAATCTTTCCGTCCTGATTGTCATCATAGGCCTCGAGGAAGCATTGCTTCAGCTCAGCAAGCATCGAATCGGACACAACCTGGAAGAAGAAGAAGAAGTGAGTTAGGTTCAAAACACTGAGCTCGTCAAGGCCGCTGATTGGATGTAATCACCTCTGGTCCGCAGTCCGTCTGGTTGACCGAAGCAACAAACTCACGGAGGAAGCCGTCCAGTTCCTTTCCCTCGATGTAGCCGTTTCCTGCAAACAAAGCATGGAAATATTTATATCTGGTTACTGTAATAATAACAATAAAAATTTCTGTAATATATTTTCTCTTTAAGTAAGCTACCAGAGACGATTTCAATTTAGGAATAAAAATAGCACCATAAAATTATATTCCTGATTCTCACGATCCGAAATGTTATTCCAGTTATCTCCCCTCATTTCCATTTTTATGTTTTAAAACAAAGAAAAGAATTTATCCGGCGTTTTTCCCACTTTTGAAAAAGTTTATTTTTATCGCCGTGTGAGATATTCTCATGGACGCCCAGTTTGCCAACCGAAAAGGAGGCGTTGAAATTGAAAGTGGAAAACAGAGGTTTCTAATGTCGTATTTAATTTATATGTTTTACAGTTTGCTTTACGTAGTAGTGGTAGTGTAATATTTATAGCATTTTTAATATACTATTTTTCTATTTTTAATATATTCCATATGCATCCCAGTGTGCCAGAAACAAAAATATGAGCGGGTTTTATGAAAGTGTCAGCAAAAGCCGTCTTCATTTCGAAAAGAGAGAATTTTCAATTCCATGGATTATGCCATGACGACGTCTCTCTATGGAATTTCAAAGGGAAAGGAATTTAATTTTTGCTCAGTATTTCAAGATGAAAGATATTCAATTTGAAAGATATAAAAACACATAAGTTCTTTAATCTTACATTTTTGAGATCAGCTGTCTATAAATATTTATAGCTATTAACATAAAACATTACCATCGTCGTCGTAATGATCCCAGACCTCCATGAACTGCACCGCCGTGAGCTGCTTGAGCTCCCTCGACTCCGAGTCCCTGAACTGCCGCATGAAGTTGGCCGTGTCCAGCTTCTTGGCGCTGCCGCCGGCGGCCTTCGCGGCCGCGGCCTCCTTCATCTGGGCCTTCAAAAGGTCGAACACAGACTGAGGCTGAAACAAGTTAAGAGATATATTAGGGTACCAGCTATAAGGTGAATAATCAGGCATTGAGAAGTTTATAGTGTCTAACAAAGATGAGATATTGGTGACAAAGCTGGTTAGATGAACACAATACAATATATGCATCCGTAGGGGGAAAATGTCATTCTCAATGCCTGATCGCTTCATGTTTGCAAATCTACAAAAAGCGAAAACCTGAAACTGGAATAGAAATATTATTCTAGAATGTTATCGACTAAGTCAACTCTATAGGCAATATTATAAACGCTCGATCATATCCCATGAAATCATACAGTTGGAAGATGAATGGCAGCGTGTTAAATTATTAAGCATGAAAAATAATGCGTCAAGATACAAACTATAAGCTGTATACAAGTGTCTAGTTTACCGTTTTGGGCATACGTATTGCTATAAGTATGTTAATGCAAGGTAAAGAAGTTATTAGAGAGGTATTAGGTAGTTAGAAGCAGTCACTATACATAATATTTAAATTGTTGTCTGTTGATGATATTTATAAGCAATTATGGATAAAATCTGCAAAGAAGAATCCAAAAGCTACAGTCAATCTAAGAGCGCGTCAATATACAAATTAACTGCAAAAATTAAGGCCTTTATTGCTAGTGTCAAAGGCAACAAGTCTACTCCACTACGTTTGAGCACTCCATTCTCTATCCTCAGTTATACCTTTGCTGGCTCAGTCATGGTTCGTTTTAAGAGTAGTTTATTTTTCTTTTCTATGGGTTTTACAAAGTGGGTTCGTGCGTGCTGAAATGGAAGAAGAGAAAGGTGTGTGAAGAGAGAGAGAGAGGGAGAGAGTTTTAGGGGAGACATTGAGTGAAAGCACAGTGGGATTAGGCGGGAAATAATATTATATTTACTTTGTAATGCATATTATTGAAGTTGTACACAGTAGCTATTTTTTTTATAAAACAATGTTTATTTCCCTTTCAATCCCACTGTGCCAGGCGTGGGTGGAAGTGACATATTTTCGTAAGAAAAGTGTGAAAACATCAAATACACTGTGCGCCAATTTTGGGCATATTTTACATCAAAAAGAATACATCCATTAATGATACACATAGGACAACATTTAATATGGGGGATATTTGGAATGGGGGCATTCAAATCTGTATGAAAATGCTAACATTGAAAGTAGAGAGAACATCATCCATGTTGTTGAGAGACATAGTCCAAGTATGATAAATATTTTATAAGGACATTATTTTAGGTAATAAGGCCTTCATATTTAATCATTGTGAGCTGATGTAGGTTATCGACATCAAGAGCACGTAAAACCGATCATAAAATATTTACTCGTACATTAGAGACGGGTGCAACTTGTACGTGATCAGACAAACCGGCATGCCTGAGCGAAAAGAGGGAAAAATGAGGGACATAGTTTGCAGATGATTAAATACTATCTGATCAATATATCAAATGAACAGTTGCTCCTTACAGTTGACAAATTGACTCGAGACGACAGAACGTTTGTCATGGATCCTGTATTTTCATTTGCATCTCTGTGGTAAAATAGGCAGCCCTTTTTGTAGTTAGATTTTATTGCTACCTGCATGCTATAGCAAACTTTTAATGTTCTTTGCACAGTTATCTGTAGCTCTTTAAAGAACTTTTGTTCCCCCAAGAAAACTTTCCATTCTCCTCTCTTTGGTAGTATCCCCTTACAATGCGTATAGACTGGAAGTCCAAGAAGAATTTCGCTTCTTTTGCCAGGTTGGATTTTCTCTTATCAGGCTTTTGGAATCTCTTTTGGGCCAGGGATTTACGCACAGTAGGTTAGGGAGGAGTAATTTAGCTCAGCTGACAATGGACTTCTAGATTATAGGTGTACTAAGAAAAAAATATTACAGAGATGTTTTGCTCAGTAGCACACTGTGCATAGAAAAGTTAGTGAACAATTTGCTTGTTTTAGGGTCCTTCTGTTTCGTTATCTTACAGTTCTGCAGGTCTCTGCTACTGAATATACTATGATATTCCAGGGATTTTTCATATTGCAATTATTTAAACAGAAGTACGTTTATTGCAATGTGGGTTACAAATCTAACAAGACATAGACGCGTTTACAGAGACACACTGAAAGAGCAGTCCCATCTATAACATTATAAAATAAGAAAACGAGCTACAAAAGTCGTCATAATGGCAGTGGATATTTTCTTTTTTCCCGCTGAGAATTGATTAGAAGCCATTTCTCTTCATAGGATTGTCTTGTTCTGATACAGAAACGATCGTTTTAGGAGACTTTTACGTCACATTTTGTATCCTTCTATATTTACGAGTTATCAACAATACCACCGCAAGGCCAGGGGTGATTAATGACAAAGCTTTCTTTTAAGGGATAATTAATTTTGTTCTGTGAAAAGAAGTCTAATTAACAAATCCATGAAGCAGCTTCTTCTTCTTCACGCACAATGCACTTTCCTTGGCAACCTTTTTTGCTGAGACTAAAAACCGCATAAAATGGGTCAGATTTACTTATCAAGTAAAATATGGATAATGGAATAAAGGAGAGCTCGAGAGGTATATTGAAGGCTTCATAATCACATTCGGCAGAGGTGGACTTAATGAAGAAAGAGAGTCTATTTCATATCCTGAGATCTTTTGTTCTTTTTTGTAGGACTTGTCCAAAGAACGCCAAGAAATGTGAAGGGAAAACTCTTTCTCCCGACCAGAAGGAACCCGGCGAAAAAAAATCAATTTCTTTGCTAACAAGGCTGCATGTACCTATTTTTCCTCTTCTATTTCACATCTAAATAACCCGCGACCGTCCATAGTTGACCTTGTCCTCTCTACCCTGGAAAGTAATTAATTCCCTCTCCCCCCGCAATATGTTAACAGCAGCAGCGGCAGTGTAATAATAATAATAAGCATTCTAATACCAACAATAGTGATTACTTAGCTGTAGACGGAGGAGAGGTCACAGTGTCACGCATACATTAGGTTATTTATGTATGCATGGCATACTCATAGGATATATGTCAAAGTAGGAAGGCGATCGGCCAGATTATGGCTTGCTTGTTATTTAAGAGCTAGCTAATAATAGACTGAATACGGTGGTTTCCTATCCGATAGTCTCTATGTTTTCTGAATGGGCGTACAGCTACAGCAAGGAGGCAGTGAGTTAAGTGTCATATTACTATTATAATTATTATGCATGTTATACCTATTGTACTGATGTACTTCATTAAATGAGCAGTAATTGAATCCGGAAGCAATGCAAGGTCAGATACGAAAAGCACATGAAACATAGTGGCCGAGCTGGCTATTTTTGGCAGCAAATATCCTGACAAAGAGTCCCAAAAGTTCTTTTTCTTCTTTGCCCCCTTCCTGACATTTACATATTTTATCATATTTGAAAGCAGAGAAAAAGTTGGAAATAATACATCGAGAGAGAGAGAGAGAGAGAGAGCAGCAGTTGCATGAAGAAGTCGGGCGATAAATCACTTCCAGAATGGAGGAAAGAAAGAGACATTTTAACGCCTGTGCAAAATCTATTTATCCCCCCAAAGAGAAGTGAATGAATTTGAAACGCTAAACTGACAGGTCCATAGAACATTTTTTGCTCTCTGGGACCTACACACATACCGTGATCGTCTGAATAATGTTTGTTGGAAAAGATCCTTTAAGCATGTTTAGATTATGTGTCTGCCAGAAGCCGATTTGCATGCTCTATTTTGCAGTGAACAGTGAATAAATTCCATTTTGCCGGAGGGAGGAGGGCAGAAAATCCTTTGCTTCCTCTGTACAGAGGGGAGAGAGAGAGAGAGAGAGAGAGAGAAAGGCCCTGTTTTCAATGTTTGTACCAAGATTGATTCTCTGTCCGTCTCTTTCCTCTCCAAAGAGTGGGAGAGAGAAGAAAAGCAAAGCAGCACAGTGGGTTAGCCAAGTAGCAGATCTTGCTACTTGTAGTTGTGTCATTTTATTATAGAGTCCCAATTGGATCCAGTGTGTTGCGCACCGGATATTGCCGTTGGCACACAGAACGAGAAGAGGGGGAAAAAGAATGGGGTTCTTGATCGGGAATGAAAAGGCGCCAAACTGAGTTTGTATTCATTGCCCGGTATCGTACCGGGGACAGAACAATAATTGAATACAATAAACCCTTTCAAATGTAGAAATATCTGTAATCTTTTTATCCCTATGTATTCCTGCTGGACAAATCCGGCTTTGTTAAGGCAAGATTGTTTATTCACGGTAGCTTGATTTACCTCTCTACAACACACACAATTAATTGCTCCATACACTTGCTCTTTTTCGTTGTGTTTCACACAATCGTCATGTTTTCACACATTTGGGGTTAGGTCCCAAATCCAATCTCTCGCCATTTATCACCGCAGGCAGGCAGGCAGGCAGAGCTGGAGGGAACAAACCCTTGATCGCTGCTGTTCCAAAAGGGCAGGGATGCCAATTAGCAAAATGATAAGTTCCAGCTAATCTTCCAATATAAATACGTACTAGTATGGTTTCATCCTAGTGCAGTAATGGCATAATCTAGTAAACGTTACTTTTTATTAATTGACTGAGTTTTTTCTGTCATCGCTGCCTCTAAAAGGTCGCACGTGCCCCTCAGACCGACGAGAACGCGACTGGACTGCTAAATATATCTACGATTAGAAACTACTGTAGGCCGTTGGCACAGTGGGTTAGGCGCAGTGAAATGTGCACCTTTAGATCTATACACCGGACCAAGAATTAGAGCCAACTGTGTCCGCGATAAATCGCCGACTTTTCATGCGCGGTAAACGAGACGGATCTTAAAAGTTTTCGTTTCCGTTCTCTAATTAATGGCCATAAAAACAACGGGTTAAAAGTAAAAAAAAAGACTTTTATTGCGCGTGAAATGGGTTAAAATTAAACGTCTGCTTTGATAAAAACAAATTAGCCTGAGTTTGGACATTTCACATTTAATGCACGGTCATGTAGGCTTGCCACGTTCAAATATTGCAAGAAAAGCCGAAAAGAACCCATTTTCATAATGGTAGACCCTAATACTTCTCGAATTCAAATAAAGGTAGAAAAAAATCAGTTCATTGAACTGATCAGGACATGCTTGAATGTTTGAGTATAATTAGGATAAAATATGAAGAGAATCCGCATTATTTTCATTTCCCTCTTTTTCTACAATTCAATTTGTGGGCTCTGCAAAATGTGAAATTGAATTTAGACTTTACCGTCTGCGCTCAAGTGGACCCCAATAGGAATTTTATAGGTCTAAGGACACTAAGGAAACTTTTATTTTATAATAAGTTGGATTACTCGTTCAATAAACAGTCCTACAACGATTAATGACTTAGTGATGAAAACACCCGATGTGAGACGTTTGATAAAAAGCAGCAAAGCCATCAAATAAAATCTTTGGATGTTCTGAGAATGAAAGCGAAGGACAAAAAGAAGCTCAAGTTAACGAGACGTAGAAATGGGGGAGAAGACGAAAGAGATTGAAAGGGATGACACTTTAAAAAGTTGACGAGTAGAACATGTTTATCTTGTTTAGTAAAACGTAAACTGGCTACGAGTAATTAAAATTACCATTTAAATACCAGGTCGAATTTTAAGAATGATCCTATATTAATAGGAAGCGGCATCCCTTAAATTCAAAGAGCCAAGTCAGCGTGGTTCCGAATCCTGTGGAGAGTGAGAGGGATTCAAGTCTTTTTACTCATTCTCTCTCTCTCTCTCTCTCTCTCTCTCTCTCTCTCTGTCTCTCTCATCTTCTTATTTTCGTCTCCCCCCGGGACTACCGAATGGTTTAAAATGAAACCGTGGAAAAAAGGTTACAAAACTAGTTGGGGAGGATGTGCGTATATGTGGTCAGGGATAAACAGTTTTCCATTTATAACTAAATAAATTAAACTAATATTACAGAATTTCCTTGGCAACTATTTTTATTAGTTAATAGTATCACTCACATCAATATGCGAGTTTTACCAGGAAGAATATGTACTTTTTCTTTTGATGTATTTTAGGTATGTGGTATTTTTCATACTGCGCCGCAAAACGATTGTCAAATGATGCATAAAGCGAGGCGCGCATCAGACTGGACGATCCCGAGGCGAGGAAGACGCAGTAGAAGATGGATGCAATGAATGTATTGTGTGTAAAATGTAATTATGCTTGTATACAAATTTCATCATGTGTCAAATATGTAAAAACATCCTTAACCGCTGACCTGTATACTCTGCTAAATATAGAAAACAATACTATCGCCCACCTGCAAGGCAGTAAAAACTTCACAAAACATAAAAGCATAAGTCGCATTAACCTGCGCAACCCCCGCATTAATACCAAAATTATTTTGTCTAATCATACGCCTGCTAAAACGCGATTTTTGCCAGAAAAAAACGGTTTCCCGCATTAATACCAAAAATTATTTTGTCTAATCATACGCCTGCTAAAACGCGATTTTTGCGGAAAAAAAAAACCGGTTCACCGCATTAATACCAAAAATTATTTTGTCTAATCATTCGCCTGCTAAAGTGCGATTTTTACGGAAAACATTTCCTGCATTGATGCCAAAATTATTTTGTCTAATCATACGCCTGCTAAAACGCTATTCTTACGGGAGAGGAAAAAAAAACAAACTTGCGCCTTTAATATGGTGACTAATCGTAGGTTTATTACCTCACTCATTTCATACACACGACCAAAATCTTTAGGTAAACCTACAAGTAAATTAGCGCTATTTACAAATAACAATATGGTAAACTTTAAACAGACAAAAAGGAGCACGTTCTCAGGATTCCAATTATTATGCTACATACCGCATATTTCAGGAGTGAAAAATAATCATATACCTAACTCGCTTGGATTACTATAATTAAGCCAATATGGATCAGGAAATGATAATATTTAAACAACTTAACTGCCATAAATCGCTCAAGGCACTCCATGGGCTTGAGTTTAACGTAAAGCATGACCGTAATAGCATCTTACTACTTACAGAGCCGAATCTTACAAAGAACAAATTAGCGCGAACAATTGTCGGCTACAAATCTCTTTCAAAAGAGGCATGTAGGGCTGCCATTCTGGTAGATAATACATTGAATGCCAAAATCATTGACCATCTAAGCGACAGAGATACTATACTATGCATGGTAGATACTAAGACTGGGCCTCTGTTGGTTGCATCCATCTACTGCGACATAAATACTAACAACTTCAACAACATACAGACAGTAGCTCAATACGCTCACTCACAAAACACAAGGCTAATTATAGGAACTGATTCAAATGCTCATTCCACCCTGTGGGGTCGGAGACAAAATAATCGTGGCGATATGCTGGAGCTATGTCTAGCAGGAAACGACCTGGAAATACAGAATGTACCTGGAAGTATCCCAACCTTTATCGGTAACCAAGGCGACGGAACTCACATTGACCTGACACTATCATACAACATACAGGATGACTTAACCAAATGGCGAGTAACATCCTTCGAAGATTCGGACCACAACCTGGTCTCCTTCAAACTCAATGTGAATCCCATAAAGAATCAAGTTCGTGACTGGGGCCGAATTCCATGGGGTAAAATTCGCCCGACCATCAATGAACGACAAAGAGACTTCCAACACGTTGTAAATGCGGGGCAACTCGAACATATTGTAAACACACTCTCAGAAGCCATAACCACAACTACCAGCGAAGAATGCCCTTACAAAAATGCTGAGCGCAGAAAACCACATGAGTGGTGGAACAATGATGACATCTCCAAAGGACTAGCACGTAAACGGAGACTCCTACAGAGACATCGAAATACAGGAAATGTGGCCCACAAGCGAGAATACAATGATGCCAGTAATGACCTCAGTAACAAAATCCGCAACTTAAAAGACAAACTATATAAACAGGATCTGCAAGAAATCAAGGAAATTCCGGATCTCATGAAACGTATTAAAAGACAAGGCCCTCAGCCAACCATTGAAATCATTTCCGACAGTCCACTTAACACGCTAAATGACCTCCTAGATAGACACTGCCCGGACTCAACCACACCTGATGATCAGTTACCAAACTACCCTCTGGCTAGCATTGATATATTGGACCTGGACAAAATGTACCCACACATCAACCCAGCAACCGTTCATAAATCATTCAAGGAATTTGGTCCACACAAAGCACCTGGTCCGGATGGCATCATCCCTCTTATTCTTCAGAACCTCTCAGAAGAGACTGTTAAAATAATCGTGAGAATTTTCAAAGCGATCAAATACCTAAAATACACACCTAACCTATGGAGACACTCCGAAACAATATTCATCCCAAAACCAGGCAAAGACTTGTACAATACCGTTGAATCGTTCAGACCTATAACGCTAGCAAACTACATTCTCAAAGGATTCGAACGTGTGGAGCTTTGGAATCTGGAACGCACACACTTCCTAACTAAACCAATGACTGACATGCAGTTTGCGTTTCTTAAAGGCAGATCAACGGAGACGGCTTTAAGCCGCACAGTACATAAAATTGAAAAAGCAATCCTGGAAGGTGAACAAGGCATTGGAGTATTCCTGGACATAAAAGGGGCATTTGACCAACTAGACCATAATGCTGCAGTATCTGCCATGAGAAAGCGGGGTATAACTGAGGATTTCGTGGGCTGGTACGAGCACTACCTAAAAAACCGTACAACAATTGCTCATCTAGCTGGGCATAGTGTCACGAGAAGACTCCACAGGGGCACTCCACAAGGTGGAGTGCTCTCACCAGTCATATGGAATATAGTTTTCGAAGAGGCCTTACAGGAAGTAAGCAAAAAAGCATTCATAACCGGATTTGCCGACGATGGTTGCATCCTAGTCACTGGCAAGAGACCTGAAATCTGCAAACGGCAAGCTCAGGAAGCCGTGGACATTGCTCTAGAATGGGGCAGACGTAATGGCCTTGAATTTCATGCAGGGAAAACTGAAGTAGTCCACTTTAAGAAAAAAAAGATGCGGAAACCCTCTCGAATCATAATAGACGGAGTGAGAATTAATTACTCCAAAACGGCAAAATACTTGGGGGTAACCCTAACTGAAAATCTAAATTGGACAACACACATCAAAAATATGACCGCTAAAGCCAAACGAACCATTTATGCCGCGCGAAATCTCATAGGACGCAATTATGGGGTAAGACCCGACCTAATGCATTGGATCTGGACCGGATGCATCACACCAATAATGCTATACGGATGTCATCTATGGGCTCACTCAGTCACAAAAAGACAGATTAAGATTCTAAATAATGTCTCCTACAACGCCCTAATAAATATTGCGCACTGTCACAAAGGAACACCATTGGCCGGTCTCCAAGTAGCTCTCAATGCCACGCCACTCCATCTCAAAGCCTGCGAACTAGCACTCACCGCCTATGATAGACTCCAGGTACACTGGTCGACTGAACTAGAAGACATGCCAAATCTACACCCAAACTGCCATATCCGAAACATCTATACACACCGCATCTCCCTAGTAGGCGATGAACCACCGGATTACAGAGTCAGGACAAACAAATGTGGCAAAACCAGGCTAGTAGAAAGACAGGCTCTAGAGACAGAGAAGGCAAGGACAGAAGTGTACACTGATGGAAGCAAAATAGATAACAGGGTAGGAGCGGCATACACGATAACCCAGCACAACGAGGAAATCACATATGGAATTCACAAATTACCAGATGAGTCGACAGTCTTCCAAGCTGAACTATTAGCTATCGAAATGGCGGCTACACGCTTGAACAAAATGAATATCACAGGCAGAATAAACATACACACGGACAGCCTCTCGTCAATCCAATCCCTAAAGGCCAACACCCTAACATCAATACAAGCCATACATACCAAAACTGCCATCGAAGAACTTGCTACTAAAAAGAAGGTAAAGCTGAGAATCTATTGGATAAAGGCCCACGTTGGACATGAATTTAACGAACGAGCGGATGTTCTAGCTAAAGAAGCCACAATCACTGGAATACCACACCACGTCCTTCGTAGTCGTAAATCACTAAAAAGAACATATGAAAAAAACACGGCGGAAAGATGGAAGGCCGAATGGGCAGAGAAGCCAAATGACTACAAACGGACAAGAACTTGGTTCCCGGAACCCAATCCAGATGCTTCAACTAGACTAATCACTCAGAGCCGCACCCATCTGAGCTCCTGCATTCAATGGATCACAGGTTTCTGCAACCTTATGCGCCACAGGCACAAGAAAGACCCGAACCTCTCAGACAGATGCCGACTATGCGGCGACCATGAGGAAACCCCCGAACATCTAAGCTTCTTCTGCCCACGACTAAAAATCCTTCGATGTGATGCTTTTAAAACATATTACGGATGTGCCCCATGGACAACCAAGAGTCTCATTAAATTCATACAAAACCCGACCATCCAAGTACTACTTACAGATGACACCCTCTATCCCCGCAGACAAAGACGTTAATTATGTAGCAAAAATACATAATAACACCCTGCCAACATAAGATGCCCAAAAACACGTAAGTAAAACCAGAATCAGATAAGATTCCAAGCCCAGAGGTCGCTTGCGACCTAGGCCACGTTCCTAATACAAGCATAATTGTATCCATTGATTGTAAATGAAGTGTGATGTGATTGTGTATGTGTATTAAAGAATTGGAATAAAGTAAAGTAAAGTAAAACCGGATGCAATTATTAAGTTCAAGAGTATTTTAAATTTATATATTGCCTAGGAAGTGACTGTTTATAATTTAAAATGGCTAAGATTTTGACTTTGAACTAGTCGGTGCATTACGATCGGCATTGCTCTTCTTTTTCTTTTTCTATCCTCTTGGCACCGCGGTGTATTTTAATTAATGACGACACATTGACAGCAGTTTTGGGGCCGAAATCTTGCATATGTTGGACTAGAGCTCGTCAAAGTATCTGAAAGGGAAGAATATAGACAGGTATTAGTATGTAATATCAATGTATCCAATATATTGTCATTTAAGGTGATGCGTTGTGTCTAAAATGAGGCAAATAAACTAAAATAAACTAAACATGTATTAGTAAATTACATTAATAAGTCTCTTAGAAATACATTATTAGTGGGCGAAAGCCTGTGGCGGGATGGTTAGCATGTGAGACTCCCATGCAAGGGGGTTGGGGTTTGAATCCTGGCCCCGGCGCTTGGGATTTTTCAAATGAGCCAAAAAGCTGCCACACAAATTGCCCATGTGCGACATGCTATTGCAATGAAACTGAAAAGGTAGTTCTCAAAAATAAATAAAAAGGGATGCTTAGCAAATATTGTTTTTAAAAATACATTATTCGTAAAAAAAAGTAAAAAGATGACATGCCCTAGATGCTGAGAATGAGTCCGTTTCCCCATCCATGGTAAGAAAATTCGTTCTTGACGGGAATTGTTGAAATATGGGCGGTGAATGAACGAAGCTGGGTTATTATAATCGTATCACATGTGTGAGTTCTCTTTTGATGTCCAAAATGCCGTGAAGTTTTTGGCTGTCTCCGATTGAGTATGCTTGGATTAGAAAGTTTAACAGATCTTGAGATATACTCAGTAATATGACCATTTATATGTCGACGTTGGTTCTCAAAGTACGGGTTCTATTATTACATTCCAGAGCTTAAAAGGTTTTGATTGTCGAAATGGAATTGATTCCTATCATAATAGCAAATGTTGTCTAGGAAATGTGTATAAAAATGTCCAACAAAAATGTTTCCACTTGACATTTTCTCTTTCTAACCACTTTAATCAAGAGTATCACGCAAAACATATGAAGGTTGATCCTACGTATATTTTTGGATGCACATTCTCACGCAAATTTCAAACACCTTGCGGTATAAAGGCCTTGTAGAAAACAAACAACACAAATATACTCGTCACATAAGAATGGTCAAAGTCATCCATACACATTCCATAAACGGTATGAACCGTATTACTACTATTTCTCATTTTCCTACTTTTGGTCAAGGGTACAGTATGTAGGAAAGGTTTGCTGGCAGAGAAAAAGATTTGTTGGCCGTTTTGCCGGCACACTTAATCCTACATAAAAACTCTTATGTCCCTTATAGACTCTTTATATAACCAGAGTCCCATTAGTAAAAAGCTGAAATGAGATACTTAGTGCTTAAGGTACTCCTTTAGCCGGAATACGGCCTCTCTTCATTGGCTGAAATGATCGCTAAGCAAATCCTTAGCGCTAAGGAGTTGCTTTGTGCTTTTTAATAATCGAACTCAGGCTTTTGACCAAACATATAATATTCAGTTCTCACCTATCAAACTTTTCCGCCGTCTCCGCAACAATCCGCAACATATTGGCAATATCCTTCCCAGTCAACCTTTTGCCTTCCTCTTCCACGACATTCTCCTCCTTCGTGTCAGCGGTCAACGACCGCTTCCTCCGCTTCGGCACGGACGGCGAGATCAGCGGCAGGATGACGCTCCACCCGAGGCTGCTCACGAGGAAGTTGATCGTGTTCTGGGCGACGTGGATGAAGATGTTGTTGGAGTCAAACACGCCGGCGTAGACGGTGCCGACGTCGATAGCCACGCCTGCCTGGGACGAGGCTGAGGGGATGAGGGTTGAGAGCACCGTTAGGGATGCCAGAATGAGGACTAGGGTGTGGTTTGTAGACAGCTTCATGATGGCTGAGTATACAATTATTGGTGTTGGAAGGTAAAGGGGATGTCATGAACTGACCGTTTGAAAGATCCCGCGCGGGGTTTCTAATTCCGGCATGGCAAGCTGTCTGACGCGCGTACGATTTGTGAACACATGCGTACAGGGGTTTCTCTCTTCCTATTGTCGGATCAATGTCTGCAGCGTCGAGTCGTGTCTCGATATTTTCTCTAAACGGGTTCGCGAGGGGCATTAAAGTGAAGTTATATCGAGGGAGGCCTGGAAAAAAACGCTTGCATTGCAGGTGGTAGTAAACGTCACTTTTGTTTGAAGAGCGTGAGATAACGTACTAATTCTGGATGCTGCTGCCGTCAAGATGGGATGATGGCATGGAACCATGCGAGGAATTAATAAACAGATACATTCCGAGATTATTAAACCATAATGAGAAAGACAATCAGCAACTGCATGGAAGATCCCAAGCATGGTCTTAAACCTCAGAAGTAACTCTTGACAAAAAAATACTATCCATGTTAGAGCTACCTCTTCGTAAACAATAGTATTTAACTCAGGTAAAACACCACCAAATTTGACCTTATTTCTTTATAAACTACATTCATGCATGAATGTTTTGATCGTTTTATTACCTTTTCTTCATGTCAGCCAAATATCTTTGTTTCAACTTCTTTTGAGAAACGAAACAGAACTTTCCTCGAGCCCTTGACATTGTTGGAATAAGGAAACAACAAATCCCAGGCCTTTAGGGTTGACAAAACAATGCTTATAGCGCGAGTTATTCGATTAATAAATTGCATTATCTCGGCAACTCTATTGTAACTGTTGGTAGAGTATAAGAACAGTTTTG